>APFE030267658.1:0-10627 GCA_000404065.3 Pinus taeda | reverse complement strand
ACTAAGAGGTGTTCTGCAAGGTCTTCCATATAAGAACTCAAATGGCGCCATCTTGATGGAACTCTGATAACTATTATTGTAAGCAAATTCTACAAGTGGTAAAAATTCCTCCCATCTCTTTTGTTGGTCCATCACATTCATTCGAAGCATGTCTTCAAGGATTTGATTTGTCCTCTCTGACTGCCCATCTGTTTCTGGGTGATAAACAGTGCTGAAGTTCAACTGGGTTCCCAAAGCTTCTTGGAAACTGGTCCAAAATCTTCCAGTAAACATTGCTCGCCTGTCGGATATGATCTTTCGAGGCGCTCCATGTAATCTCATAACCTCATTAATAAAAACCCTCGCAATTTCTGGGGCCTTATATGTAGTCTTAACTGGTATGAAATGGCGCTTTTGGTCAACGTGTCCACTACCACAAATATGGAATCATGTCTTCTTAGGGTCATTGGTAGTCCCACAATGAAATCCATTGATATAACTTCCCATTTCGATTTTGGTATCTCATGGGGCTGTAATAAACCTGCCGGATGCCTGTGTTCAGCTTTTACTCGCTGACACTCTAAGCATCTTGCTACCAAGTTCACGATGTCCTTCTTCATCCCTTTCCAAAAGAATAGTGGTTTTAGATCTGCACTCATCTTCTTGACGCCAGGGTGTGCCATGTATACAGCGCAATGTGCTTCATTTAAGATTAATTGGCGTATCTCTTCATTTGGTGGTACATATATCCTTCCCCGAAATCGTAGTAGCCCATCATTATCAAAAGAGTATTCTTCATATTTTGGGACCCTCATTTCCTCCTCCCTCAAACTTTTGCTAACCTCCTGATACCAGGTGCCTTTAATTTGTAATTCAAGCAGTTTCTCCCTCAAATTTGTCTTCAAGGGAATCACTGAAAATATCCGCGGCCTCCTACTTAAGGCATCAACCACCCTATTTACCGTTCCTTTGATGTAAGTGATATCAAAATCATATTCACTAATTAGCTCAGACCATCGTCTTTGCCTTGCGTTTAAGTGATCTTGAGTGAATATCTGCTATAGTCCACAATGGTCAGTCCAAAGATCAAACTTCCTTCCTAGAAGGTAGTGTCTCCAAATCTTTAGTGCATAAACAATTGCTGCCATCTCTAGATCATGGGTTGCATAGTTTTCTTCGTGGGTTCTGAATTTCCTTGATGCATAGGCTATTACTCTTCCCTCTTGCATCAACACACAACCCAGTCCTTCTTTGGAGGCATCAGTGCAAACCAAAAATTCTTGCTCCATATCCGGCACCTTCAAAATTGGTGCTGTCGTTAATAACACCTTTAACCATTGAAATGCCTCTTCACATTTTTCGGTCCAGATGAATTTCTTGTTCTTTCTTTGGAGCTCGGTAATGGGGCTTGCTATCTTCGAAAACCCTTCGACAAATCTTCGATAGTACCCTGCCATGCCCATGAAACTTCGTATTTCATGAACATTGGTTGGTGCTGGCCATTCCATGATGGCTTCGATCTTTACTGGGTCCACTGCGATACCCTCCCCAGAGATAATGTGTCCAAGATAATGAATCTTGGTTTAGTAAAAGGAACACTTTGACAACTTCCTGAACAGTTGGTTTTCTCTAAGACATTGCAGGACTATCCTCAAGTGTTCATCATGCTCTTATGGGTTTTTTGAGTAGATCAAAATGTCATCAATAAAGACTTGTACAAACTTGTCTAAGTAATCTCGAAATATTCCATTCATCAAACTCATGAAAACACCCGGGGCATTTGTTAGTCCAAAGGGTAAAACTACAAACTCATAATGCCCAAATCTTGTTTTGAATGCTGTCTTCGAAATATCTTCTTCTTTGATTCTCAACTGATGATATCCTGACCTCAGATCTATTTTTGAAAACACTGTGGCCCCTCTCATTTGATCAAATAAGTCATCTATCCTTGGCAAAGGGTATTGATTCTTTATCGTTACCTTATTCAACTGGCGGTAATCAATGCATAGTCGCCAAGGCCCATCCTTTTTCTTAACAAAAATCACTGGGGCTCCCCGTGGAGATATGCTAGGTCGTATGGACCCCAAGTCCAATAATTCCTTTAATTGGATCTGTAATTCTTTTAGCTCTGGAGCTGACATCCGGTAGGGTGTCTTTGCAATAGGATCCGTGCCGGGTTTAAGGTCAATGGTGAAATCAATTTCCCTTTTTGGGGGTAGCCCGGGTAGTTCTTGGGGAAATACATCCTTAAATTCGACAAGGAGAGGGTGTTTATCAAAATCTTCAGAGTCATTTTTTTCGTTTAGAGTTACCACTGAGAACAATTGACATCCCTTTCGCCTAAATTTCATTAGTTGCATGGAGGAGATGAACCTCAGGGACACCCCTCGGTTCCTTCCCCTTAATGATTTTCTTAGGCCGTCATCGTCGGTGAAATGTAGAATCTTGTCCTTGCAATCTAGGAGCGCCTCATGCCGCTCCAACGAATCCATTCTTATAACTACGTCATAACCTCCTAGAATTGTCGAGTACAAGGATACCTTGGTCTTACATACCCCCAAGTCCACCTCACAATCCTCTACCATTTTTCCTACATTTATTTTCATACCACAAGCCATTTCTACATGTCTAAATTTATACTGTGGAGTTGCTTTATGTTTAATCAATGATAATGCATTTATAGAAATAAAAGAATCAGTAGCCCCTGGATCTATTAAAATGACAAAACTTATACCATCAATATTACCTGAGGTTTCTAACACAGTGGACTGGTGTTCGACCTGGCGATTGTTCACTGCTGCATGGATGCGATGAGCCTTCCCCAGATCTCCCACTGTAGTTGCATTCTTAATTGAGTTGGTATTACCTGTCTTTTGAGGGCAATCCCTCTCGTAGTGAGGACCCCCACAAGTCCAACACCCCTTCCTAGGGACTTGGATTCTACCAACTGAACTATGAGTTGGTCTGAAACTCTGCTGGAAAGAGGGTTGGTGCTGAGGTTGTGTGACTTGGTGCTGTCGCATAGGCCGGTGCAGTGGTGGCTGACGAGCTTGCTGCGGTGCCCTGCGTGGATGCTGAGCTGGATGCCTATATGGTGTTCTTTGATTTCTTCCTGACCACTTTTGATGATTTAGCGCGGGACCCCCTTGCCAAGTTCTACGCTCCATAACAGGTACTCTTGATTCTGTGGGCCTTGTAGACTTACTATGCTCACTGCTTATGATTTTCTCCTCTGCAATGATTGCCCGCTGAACTGCCTCGTGCAAGGTGCGAGGCATTAGGATTCTAACCTTTGTCCGAATGTTAACATTTAATCCATACACAAATTTGTTCACCTTGAGCTTCTCTGTGTTTAAATGAGGGGCATAACGGAGTAATTCCATGAAACGTGCCTCATATTCTGGCAGGGAGCGGTTCCCCTGCTTTAATGAATTGAATTCATTTAGCTGTCTCTCGAGGAACTCTTCTGACAGGTAGCATTCTCTAAATTTTTCTTCAAATAGCTCCCAAGTTATTTCTGATATATCCATTCCCAATTGGGTTAATAATGTCTTCCACCAAAGTAGTGCGCTTCCCTTTAGCTGGAATATACCCATATTAGCCTTCATGTTTGAGGTGTAGTTTCTTAGAGTAAAACACATAGCCATGTTTTCCAACCATGCCTCTGCAGATTGACCATCAGTGGAACCCCGAAACTCTGGAAATCTTACTTTTTCCAAGTCTCGACGTACATCATTTCTTGTGGTATCTTGGGGTGTTTCATTTTGTATGACTGGTCCTCCATGCTCCCGTTCCAAATGGTTTATTAATGCCTCAGACATGTGTTGGAAAGATCTCATTAAGTTCAACACTTCTCCCGCTGGTATTTGTTCCTGTGCAGAGATGTTTCCCCCCTCATTAGGTGGGGTGGTAGGAGTAGGCTGTTGTGGTGGCGCCATGCTGTGCCATTTAGCTGCCCCACTCCTTCTGGTACCTCTCCTAACCATGGTTCACACCCGCCACAGTTTAATACGATTTTTCCTTATAAGGTAAAAACCAATCAACTAAAAATTTTATTTTACATGATTGGTTCTTCAATTTATTGTTATTAAAACATACATTAAGAATGCATTTCAAAACTTATTTGACTTAAGTAAACCCATAATATTCAATTTCCTTTCAAAATTAATTTATTTAACTTCAACATTAATTAATTCTCAGTTTGTAAAAAGTATAGGTATTACACGATTTAAAATAATGATTGTAACATCACTACAACATATTGTGTAATACGACATTTAAATACCAACACAGCAATTGTTAAAATAATATCCACCCAATTCCTCCACAAATATCAATTTAAGATGATTTACAATATATCATCATTAAGCTTTATGCTGAAACAACATATTTGCAGATTTTTGCTTCACTACCTTTTATGCTCAGCAAGCGTTACTTACGGAAAAAGCATATAAAAGACACTACAAAAACCAAGAAACCATACACGTTTACTGTCTATCAGGTTTCAGTATTTGTTATTTATATAAACTATCAAATACAATATGTTTAAACATGATTTAGTACCATGCAAATCTCCAATGTTTGCACAGGTTAAATCATCAATTGTGGTGAGAGCTCTGCAAAATACCAATATTGAGAACATACTTGTTAGTATTACTGATAAATTGCATTTGCTTTTCTTGATTCCTGATAAAAGCAGTTGATCAACTTGTTGTCGCAGAGATTGTCACGACAACGCTCAGACCGGGGGCTGTCACTCTGATCCTCGATCCCTTCGTTTAAGCCTGTCTCCCACGGCTAAGGGGGGTAGACCCTGAAAGGCAAAGGATGACCAACTGCGAATCAGTTGGTTTGGGAGACACGAAAGAGAAAAGCACTAAATGGATTTGTTTAATTTAATGGACCAGTGCCTTATGGGTTTGACGTTTAAATGATTACGTACTGTATGCTTCAGAAATGTAAACCCCACACAGTAATCATAACAATGCAAGATATCCAGTAAACTCACGATGTTTTTAACGATGATCTGGCAATTTAAGAAATAAATTTCGAAAGATACAACCATGTAAACTTGCACATTAACCAGATATTATATTCAAGCATGCCAGATAAACATTAATCCCAAAATTTTAGCCTCAGCAAGAAAAATAGAACGTGAAAAAAATTCCAGGCTAAGACTTCAACTGGCAAAAAAATTCAACGATGCCTTTTTTTATACTTTTTCGACAAAAAAAATTTTAAAAGCTAAAATTCTAAACAAAAAAATCTTAATCTAAATATATATATTATATTATATATATTATATATTTTATGATTAAAAAAAAAAAATCTAAAATCTAAAACAAAACCTAAAAAAGAAATTAAAAAAAAATCTAAATCTAAACCCTAATTGAAAACCCTACGAACCTTTTTATGAATTTTTATTTTGTATAAAAAAGATAAATATTAAACCTAAATTATGTAACATATATTGTAATGAAAACTAAAACTTAACAAAACAAAAACTAAACGTAATAAAACCAAATGAAATCTAACTAAACGCTAAACCTAAAATGACGCATACACATTTAAATTAAAATCGAAAACCGATTATATGAATTAAAATAAAACCAAAAGAAAATCGTGAGTTAAACTATGATATGGAAAACGATTCTAAATAAATCCTTAACTATGAAGGAACGAATATACGTAACTCATAGTCTTCACGCGTGAACCATCAAAATTTCGGATTGTATCTTCGTTTGCGTGCAGGTTCTGATGCCCAGCAGAAACGAACCGTAACCCTACTCGTAAAAATCTCAATGGTTTGCTGCTTAAATCAGTTAATGCCCACGTACTTTCCAGTGCAGGAACGGCTTCTTGTTGATGGCAAACTCTGCGGCTTGTTTTGTTTTTTGCTGTGTGTTTTGCAGGTTGGCGTGTTGGATATGGAGCAGAACGGGAGCTGGAGCAACATACGCATAAAGCCAACGTCTATTTGCAGCCCCACGCAATTTTGTTTGAATCACTTCTGCTTTTGAGCTGATGCAAGCCCACGGAGTAAAGAGCAGCAACATGAAAAGCTTCACGCAGATTTGCAGGTTCCAGGAATGATGAATGGTGAAAAACGTTGAACGGAAGGCGTATTGAGGGAGCTGCGTGGGCAGCCTGAGGAGATGCAAAGATCTGAGGATGAACAGAGAAAAAATTGGATGCTTTGTGGCTGTATGAAGAATGCAGGCTCTGAGAATAAATTTTGAAACCCTGAGCAGGATAAAACTGAAACCAATGTGAAAGATTTTTCCAGATCCGACAAACTCTAGGGCAATGAAACAGTGACCCTGCAAATCTTAATTTTTCAACAAAATATTTTGTCTCAGACCTGCAAGCTGCAAATGGAAAACAAAATCCGGAGAATATATACAAAAATTCAAAATGAAACCCTGCAAAACTATCAAAAATTTCAAAATTATGGCTCTACAAAGTCAGATTTGTCAGTTATCATCTAAAATATTTTAGGAAAACTTCAGATTGCTAACGAAATGCTTTAGAAATCTCTCATGCAAATAATAAAACAAACTAAATGATTAACCCAGGATCAAAACCAGTTGGGCTTTGCAAAAAGTGCTTATGGGAGTTGGCTGGTTCAGCCTAGAACTTCCCCTAACGTCCACTGATCTTCTTCAACAAGATATTCCTGCATAGCTCACTTTAACCATCAATAAAGAGAGAAAAAATAGTACTAGATCTCCGTTGCAATAGAGATACCTGCCATGACTTCAGAAACCCTAACACCATTCAAACCCTAGCATGTGAACAAGATACCTATGCTCAACAATACTCTTCATTAAGCTGCTATTAATGGCTGGAAATAAAAATATGCAGAAAACAAAATAGCTCACAGCACTTGAAGAGAGTAACACCAGCAAGATTTTGACCCCAAAGTCTTTCTTTATTAGCACCAGAAAATATTTACAAGAGAGCTTCTTTAGCCAAAACTCAGATCCAATATCTCTCAAATGACCCCTAGCACCCTATTTAAAGGAAAAAATCCCAACGGCTAGTTTGAGTGATCCATGTCAAAATGATATCGACCGTCGATGAGGATCAAGACATCTCTTAATCTCATCCGTCGAATTTTTTAATGCATTTAAAAAATTGAATTCTCAAAATATTAATTATTTTATTATTTTTAATATTTTTTAGTATTATATTTTTATTTTTTATTATTATTTTATTTTATTTTTATTATGGATCATCAAACATAGCCTTCGGAAAAATTTCCCTAGGACCTAGGACTTAAGACGCATGAGGGGATTAACATTTCCTAACCCTCAAGATACTTTTCATCATGACTTTTACAACTTTTACATCTTCAAGGGGGGAAAGCCCTATAGACTACCCAGTACTGCGACCAAACATAATCTAGCAGATTAGCACACTAGGATTCTCCTAAGACTCTAATGACAAAATTCATTTCGGCTTTGGGGTCAAGTTGAAGGAAAACTCTGCCGATCATGGATCGGTGAGACGAAAAACCTTCCGGAATGAAGATTATCACTAGAAAATTAGGTCCACCTAGGAAATTTACATACATGACTCAACTCTGCTAAGATCATTTACAATTCAAAATGCAGACTGGGTTTACAACTTGATATGATCAGGAGAATGATGATGACTGTCAAATGGCACGAACATCTCGATCAATCGCTGTTCCTTTTTGCGAAGAAAAAGGGGGTGTACTGCTATGGGTAGTTGACACGCAGCAGTCAACACAACTGGTGCAACAATGACATAAGAGTATTCATGTGTTTATCAGGTAGCCAAGGAAGGCCAATCTCAAAAATACATGTGCATGATTATCAATGTAACTTGGATTTAGGATGAATATGGGTGTGACAATACTCTTGGCCTTCTACTGGGACAGACAAAGAAAAGCAGATTATAGCCACGACAGAAAACCAAATAGAAACTCACATATTGCTATTATATATATGTATAGATTTGTAAAGAACGGTAGGTGGTCTTATTAAGAATTATGAATGCTACTGTATATGTCTCCTTTTCCTTCTAAATTTCGTTCAGTGGAATCTCAATCGTTGGCACAATACAGAGCATAGAACAACCACAGTACAAAAAAATAACAATTCCCACATTGATACCGTAAATATGTAGAGAAATATAAAGAAGGACATAAACTCCCATTAAGTGTAATATCTCTACTGTATGTGATTCTATGTGTTTCTTTGCTTTTGTTCATCGTAATCCTTGCCATTGGAACACACAATGCAGAGAATGGCAACAGCATGAAATTCACATATCGATGTTGTATACTCTTTCATTGGCCCAACATAGTGTAATGAATGGCAACAAAATGAAACCAAACAGAATTCACATAGCTACTTTATATATGTAGAACAAACAAAAATCAGATATTAAAACATGAAACTGAACATTTCACTGTTTATTATCACTCTTACCTTTCTAAACGTGGCAATGGATCTATGTGAAAATCGCAGAGGATCAACTGTCAGATCAGTCCAGTCAACTAGAGTTACTAACGGTTAGTTACTTAGTAAATAGATTCCCGGTAACTCAACACAATCAGATATCTGGATTGTCAAATCTAAGGGATGCGTTTCGTTCATGATTTGCCCATCAGGATTCAAGGAGAAAAATATTTGTAGGAGATATTGAGGTGAAGAGGTTTATCTATCTATTTTACTCACTGATATTGTGTTTCCTGTATATCCTTTTATAGGTGGGACTCTCGAGCCAAATCTGAAGCCAAACTCACTGTTGAAGAGAGGACGAGTTACTCTCTCTCATTTTGCTGTTTGAATCCATTATAATTAATGATGAATCTAAAGGAGAAAGAAAGGACAAGTTGTGGAATCCTGTAGCACGAGTTTCATTTGAAATTTCATTTTAAATACATATTTAATATATGGATTATTTAAATAAAAACCATGTTCTAATATCGGAGAATATTGAATTCCGATAGTAATCAATGACCCGTTGAGGAGTATTTAAGTCTGTAGTTTACACTAATGTAGCAAACATGTGGAGGAATCTTCCACGTTCTCTCTCTTGCATTCCTCCTACCCACGGCACATACGTAATAATATGATTTGATAATTTTTACCACAAAAACAGTAAATTTTCTCGAAATGTGGAGCTATCTAATAGTAACAACTGTTATAGGTAGGTCTAGATTTGAGGCATGTAAACCAGCATTGAAGCTCACTCATCATATGTATGGGTTTGATATTTGTGTTGTTTTGTATTTATTGATAAGTTCAATTCATAAACTTACTAATTAATTGGAAATTTTGAAATTCAGTTTATGTGAATAAGTTTAAATTTATTGATTCAAACACTTTGGAATTGAGGACCAGAGTTATTTGTGAAAATAAAAGTTATTTTGCTAGATATTTAGATTACACAATCTTATTTACAACATTTTATAGGTGGAATGATCATTCTTTTTGACTTAAGCTTAATCTAGGTTTAAAGCAAAATAAACAACGTATTCACAAAACAAAGCCGTGAGCCTCCTATGTTGGCTGGACGTGATATATCTGAAAGTCATTCTTGTTGGGCCGAGTTTAAGGAACTGTATGGATTCCCATAGAGGTGAAGTTCAGTTTTAAATCCTAACTGCTGGTCATATCAATCAACTATAGGAGCTGAAAGCTGAGTTCTCGTAAAGAAAGGAGACATATCTGTTCATTGTATCTCCATATCAGTTGATAAGGGAAGTCCTGTAGCTTATTTCAGTCATCTCAGAGTGCTAAATACGAGTAATAAAAAGGGCCAAAGTCTCACCTCTGTGCTGGTCTGTATTTCAAAGCCAAATCTTGAATTGGAGCCTCATTACAAGCTGTATGACCAGAGGCATCTGCTAGAGTGCACATGCAAAACTATGCAGACACATCAGCGCCTGTTATTCAATACGCTGACAACCTCTTCCATTCAAGGAATTAAGGTACAGATTGTTTTAGATGTTTGCAAAAGGTCAAAAGTATACACTAATAGCGATGACAACCATTGAAATTCAGATGTGACATCTGCAAGATTGCACCAATTTCATGCTCCGTGGGTAGTTTATCCATCAGTAACAATGATTTTGGTGGGGATTTCATATTCCGACCAGTATCCTCGTTTGCAGAAATGGTGTCTACATGATTGGACTTTCCTTATGATTCATGAAAATAAGCTGTGGTGGATATGAATTTGCGTTTCCGCCAGGAAAAATAAATAAAAATAAGTAATTTATTATTATTATTTTGAACTTATGCAGAAAAGTTGCAATTAATCAAGTACGAAGTACGACTAATAATGCAGAGACTCGAGTCACGTTGGGATCCATTGGAGAGTAGTCATCGATTCTACTTTTAGCTGATTGAATTGTGTTTCTTCTTGGAAATGACTGAAGTTATAATACAGGCTTCATCTCATTTTCATATATCCTTGGGAATGGATTTAAGAAAAACATCTGGATGATGCCATGAGCATTCAACAAATTCATTATTGCTCGGGTTTGGAACAACAATTGCAAAATTATAAAGGTAGAAGATATTGAACAAAATTAGTCATGCATGCATGGGCCCATAGGCCTCAAGGGTTTAACCTTGCTCTGATACCAAGTGTAATGACCCAACTAAAA
>APFE030267650.1:0-11292 GCA_000404065.3 Pinus taeda | reverse complement strand
AGAAGCTTATGTAAATTTTCATTCTTTTATTAATAAATTTCATGTAGTAGCCACGTTGGCGCAGGCCGTGGACTGTTTTCCTCTCTGAGGGTTTTAACCACGTCAAAATACTGGTGTATTGATCTGTGATCTGTTTGTGAGCGGTGTCCTTCTGGTGCTCTGTCTGAGGAACTTACCCTGTAAATTCCTACAACGAGGATCTCCAATAGATCCAAATAACTCAAATTATGTATTTGTAAATGTAAATGAGTGCTCCTTTAAAAAATATCAAATCCCCAAATCCCTTTTCAGTAGATTTCAAGTGGGCCCTCCCTTTTTGAAAATAATATAAAATCCCCCTTTTAAAGATATAGGTAGGTGCTCCACTTAATGCAATTTCGTAACTTTCCCTTCTTCAACGCACCTTTCATTATGTATATTAGTTTAGATAACAGAGCTGATTTAAACTTCTATGTCAGCAGACAAACATCACAAACAAATCATAGACAATGGAGCAACAAAAGAAGAGAATTGACAGCAGAAGAGAAAACATAACTTCATATTACACACAGATATTACAGATATTACATAAAGAGATGCATGGGCCTTGGCTTGCAATCATTGGCCAGAGAAATTACAAATTTATAGAGGCTGAAGGAGGATCTAGAATCCTGCATGTGATTCAGATGGAGATCTAGAAGATAATGGCGGTGTGGTAGGTTTGGTGTAGATATGGCAGTGATGCATGGGACAGCTAGGACGACGGATTGTCATAGTTGGTGCCGTCATTCGCACAGTGCTGAGTTTGGCTTTACACGTAACATTCTCCCACTTGAAGCCAAATAATAGACATGAATCAAGTTACACCGAGTCCTACCATGCCTCTACATAACTCATGTTTATTTCGTGGTAGAATCTTAGTGAGCATATCAGTAGGGTTCCTATTTGAATGGATCTTTTCCAAGGATAACTGTTCTTCCTCCAACACATGCCGGATCCAATGGTACCTTAAGTCAATGTGCTTGGTTTTTGAATGAAATGCTGGGTTTCTCGCCAAATGAATGGCACTCTGACTATCACAATATAACACATACTTGTCCTATTTTATTCCCATCTCTCCTAGGAATCGCTGCATCCATAACATCTCTTTACAAGATTTTGTTAGTAGCTATGTACTCTGCTTCTGTTGTAGAGAGGGCTACTATTTTTTGTAGCCTTGACACCCAAGATATTGCTGCTCCTACAAATGTATACAAATAACCTGTAGTGGACTTTCTGGTGTCCATATCTCCAGCCATATCTTCATCTATAAATCCTTCAAGCACAGTCTCATCATGACCAAAACATAAACAATAATGACTAGAACCCTTGGGATACCTCAAAATCCATTTTACTAGTTGCCAATGTTGTTTGCCTAGATTGGCAAGGAACTTACTCACTACTCCCACTGAATATGCAATGTCTGGCCATGTGCATAGCATGGCATACATCAAGCTGCCAAATTTTGAAGCATAAGGAATCATACTCCTCTCTTCCTTCTTTTCATCACTAGGACATAATTCAATACTCAGCTTGAAGTGGGCTGCAAGTGGTGTACCAACTAGCTTGGCATCCTTCATATTAAACCTCTCAAGCACCTTCTTGATATATTTTTCTTGTGAAAGCCACAACCTTTTGTTTTTCCTGTCACGCATAATATGGATGCTCCATATTTGTTGTGCTGGTCCTAATTCCTTCATTGCAAATTCGCTACCCAAATATTTCTTCAACCTATTGATCTTATTCTTATCATGCCCAACAATCAACATGTCATCCACATATAACAATAATATGATATAATTTCCTTGATCATACCTCTTGATATAGACACAATGCTCAACTTCCAACCTTTGAAAACCATGTTCCAACATGAGTGAATCAAATTTCTTGTACCATTGTCGAGGTGCCTGTTTCAACCCATAGAGACTCTTCTTCAACCTACAAACAAGGTCTTCTTTTCCTTTTTCTATGAAGCCTTCTGGTTGCTCCATATAAATTTCTTCCTCCAATTCACCATGAAGGAAAGCAGTTTTTACATCTAACTATTCACATTCTAAGTCTAAAGTAGCAACTAAACCAAGAAAGACTCTAATGGATGACATTTTAACAATAGGTGAGAAAATTTCATTGAAGTCAATACCTTCTTTTTGGGCAAATCCTTTCACCACCAGCCTTGCTTTATACCTCTCCTTCTTTTCGTCACCTTCATTCTTAATCCTGTACACCCATTTGTTTTGTAGAGCCTTTCTTCCTTTTGGGAGGTTTACTAACTCCCAAGTTTTATTTTCCTGCAAAGAATTCATTTCTTCTTCCATTGCTTTCTTCCATTCTTTACTGTGCTCAACTTTACAAGATTCTTGAAAACAATTAGGCTCACCTTCATCAGTCAACAAAATATAGTTTGAAGGAGGATATCTTTGTGAAGGCTTATGAGGTCTAGAAGATTTACGAACCAACTGTGGTGGTGCATTATTAGGTTGAATCTCCTGTACAGGTTCCTGCAAAATTCCTTCTTCTTGTCGTTCAACATTTTCCACGTATTGTTCTTCATGCTTCTGAATTTGCTGTTCATTTTCTTGCATTGGTGGGATGTTTTCCTGCTGCTCTTCAAACTTGTCAATAACTTTCTTGACCTCCAACTCACCTACAATCCTCTTGAACATTTCTGACTCATTAAATATAACATCCATGCTTCTAATAATTTTATGTTTGACTGGATCCCATAGACGATAACCAAAATTTTCATCCGCATATCCCAAAAAAATGCATTTCATTGATTTATCATCTAGCTTAGTTATATTTTCTTTGGGAATGTGTACAAATGCTTCACATCCAAAGATTTTCAAGTGAGAATAATTGGGCTTCTTACCAGTCCAAACTTCTTCAGGGATACCGCCATCCAAGGCTGTAGTTGGAGATCTATTTATGAGGTAGCAAGCGGTCATGATTTCTTCAGCCCAAAAATTCTTCTCCAAACCAGAATTGGACAACATACTTCGCACATTTTCCATAATGGTGCGATTCATCCTTTCTGCGACACCATCTGTTGAGGAGTACCAAGCACAGTCTTCTCATGCTTTATGCCAAACCTGTTACAATATTCCTTAATGGTATTTGAGAAATATTCTCCACCATTATCTGTTCTTAAACACTTCAACAATTTGTTAGTCTCTCTTTCAACAGCAACATGGAATTTTTGAAATATTCCAAACACTTCACCTTTATTTTTCATAGGGTATGCCCAAACCTTCCTCGATGCATCATCTATAAATGTTACAAAACATGATGCTCCTCCTAATGATTTGATGTTAACAGGCCCAAACACATTTGAGTGTACTAATTCTAACACATTTTTCTTTTTGTCATGGCCACCTCTAAGGAATGAAACCCTTCTTTGTCTACCATATATACAATGCTCACAAAGATCAAGATTGTAGGATTTCAAACTTGGTAATAAATTTTTAACAACAAGGATTTTTAATCCCTTCTCGCTCATGTGACCAAAGCGCTTATGCCACAGATCTGTTGAATTTCTTTCTTTTATGATAGAACCCAAATTTGATTTTTCTATCAGTGCCTTCAATATGTATAATGTTCCCGTCTTGGGTCCTTTGGCCACGACCAATGCTCCTTTCCTAATTTTCTAGCCTCCTTTTCCAAAGCATGTGGAATAGCCTTCATCATTGAGTCGTCCCATAGAGATTAAACTCATGCGCATTTCTGGTACATGCCTGACCTGTTTCAACAATATATCTTGTCCATCTTTCATCTTGATATGGACATCTCCCACTCCAACAATACTGCAAAATTGATTATTCCGCAAATGCACTCTACCATAATCACCAGGATTATATGAAACAAAACTATCTTTGCATGGGGTTACATGGTGAGATGCCCAGAGTCAAGGATCCAATCAAAGCTACTGCTAGATGTATATACACATGCATCCTTTGCTGAAACAGTAAACAACACATCACCATCTGTGGCTACAGCAGTAGTCTCACTTTCATTTGTGCTGATGGCTTGTGATTTGTACTGGACAGTCTCCGATCCTTTTGTCATTTCTTCCAAAATCGACATTCTTTCTTCATGTGACCGGGTTTGCCACAATGAAAGTAGATGATCCTACATTTCCTTGATTTTGATCGACCTCTCGATTTTGGTCGCCCTTGCGAGCCTCGATCCATTCTCCTACCATGATCAGCTAGAGCTAGAGCTTCTCCTTCCTAGTTTTCTGCAATTGACTTGCGATGCAGCTCCTCATTCATTAAACTGCTGCTGACATCATCAAACTTCAGGGTCTCTGCAGTTGTTGAAGTGCTCATAGCTACAATTAAATTTTCCCAACTGTCTCGCATAGAACACATTAGCAAAATGGCTCTAATTTTATCATCTAAAATGATTTTAATAGAGGCAAGCTGATTAGTAATAATATTAAATGCATTCAAGTGCTCAACAACCAAAGCACCCTCCTTCAACCTAAGATTATAAAGCTTTTTCATCAAGAACACTTTGTTTGATTTCGTGTTCTTCTCATATAGATCATGGAGCTTCTTCCATAATCCTTCTGCGGTCTTTTCTCCAGACACATTGAAATACATATTCTTTGCTAGATATTGGCGGATTGTTGCAATCGCTTTTCTATCTAGCTTATTCCACTCTTAATCTGTCATTGATGAGGGTTTCTTTGTTGTGCTCTCAATCGACAAACACTGATCCTTCAAAATCAGTATATCCTCCATCTGTGATTTCCATAGGACAAAATTAGCCCCGCTCAACTTCTCCATATCTGTAATTGTTGTCTCCATTTTCAATTAAATTCACGTCCCAAAATACAAAAACGCCACTTAAAAATAAAAATTTAATTATTATAACTTTTGCCAAAATCAATCTACTTTTAGCCCATTTTTTTACCACTTAAAAAAAATTGTTTACTCCTTGAATAAACCTCCTTTTAATAAACTATACATTTTATGCCGTAAGGCGTTTCCCTCTGAAATCAACTTCCTTCATTGCCTACCTGTCATTTTGTGCACCATACAATTATATGTTAGACGATTAAACAAATTTCAAGCGTTAGATCAATGGCAAGGGGAAGATACACGGGTGAGCGTTAGATCAATGGCAAGGGGAAGAGACACAGGCGTAATGGAAACGGGACAGGCATTTTAGATCAATGGCATTCGCACCTGCAAAATCATCTATGTTATCAGTAATAATCGTTGTGTCGCCTGAAATAGTGTCGAAGAACTCGATTTCCTCGTCGCCCCCACAGAATTTGTCAGGCAACGGGATTCGAAGGCCGAAAGTAAGTTTTCGAAAGTAAACTATTTTGTAGAGGAGTAATTGGATTCGATCTTTGGTCTCACAATGCTAGAAAGAGGCAAAATATTTTTTCTTGAAAAGTTCCTTTGTAGAGTAGTAATTGGATTCGATCATCGATCTCACAATACTAAAAAGAGGCGAAAGAAATTAAGTTCCTTTGTAGAGTAGTAATTGGATTCGATCTTGGGTCTCAATGCTAGAAAGAGGTGAAAGAATTTTTTATGAAAAGTTCCGTCTCACAGTTTCCCGATTCCATTTTCGGTTCTGTGATGCTTGAATTTTGTTAAAGAATCATGAAAATAACCCTGATTTCGGTTTTTTGGATGCTTGGATGCCGTTTAAAACTTTAAATGGTGGAAGAAAAATAAAAATGTCCTGTCCTTAGTCATTGTATTCGATCTTTTGCCTTGTAATGCTTGAATGTGGATATAAACTTTAAATCGTAACACAAAATTGTGTGAACTTTGTGTGGTTTGGATTAAATGCAGATCTTTTGTGCGCGGACATTAAAGAATGGCCACGAATGATGATAATTTATTTTGTCGATGTTCTGATCTTGTAGGAATGTTGTGCAATATGCTTGGAAACGATCAATTCTGGGGATGGGCATGCGATCTTTACAGTAGAATGTTCTCATTCTTTTCATTTTCCCTGCGTCTTCTCCAATGTTGGTCACGGCAACTTGATCTGTCCAGTTTGTCGGGCAAAATGGAAGGAAGTACCGTGGCAGGTTCCCGTAAAGGAAGCTGAGAATAATCTTATTGGGAGCGTTGTCAGCAGTGTTCAAAATTGAACGCATCACAGCACGTCAAGACCCCTCTAACACGTAAGAGTAGTGCTCAACAAAAATTATGTGTCAAAAGAAATTTTGATTTTGATTTGTATGGGTATTTTAAAAAATTTAAATAATATTATAAATTCCCTGTGAAAGGTTGCTCGTCTGCCTAACATTTCTAAAAATTACAAGATATCTATTATTCATGTAGGCTGGAAGTCTGGACCCTCAGACTCGTCATCTCCTGAATCCGTAATTTTTAACTTATTTGCATTATCATCTCCATGAACCAAGAAAATATAGCAGTGTGCGGCTTCACAGAAATTTCATGAACATCACATCAAGCTTGTAGATTGATTTGTAGAGCTATGACTTCAATCGAGGTAATGGTCTAAATGATAATTAATCTGCATCCGTATTGTAGCTTCTTGGAAATTCTGCAATTCTGATAAGCCCAATTCATCAATGATAATAATAATAAAACATATCACTTTCTGTTACGTAGGAATTTCACGGTCGTAATGTCACCAGATGTCATTGATGCCAGCAAGAGTGAGTACTAATAATGATGTGGGAAATATTTTTTATTTTAAGGTTAAACGAACAACTTATATCACAGGCCATTTGTGTTGCAAACTTTTGTCCTGAAATTCGCATGAAAATAACATTTATAGTTTTAATTTTTTCAGCAAAAGCACACCGCCACGATACACGTGACCACATTCCAACTTTCTTTGTTAAGTTGTGTGGATGAACCGAAATTGCTTCCATTGATGGACATTTCACCACGTCCATGTTGATTTTGAAATGCACATCTAAGGTGGGATGAACATCAACACCTTTGCTCACGCCATTTATTCCTCTTCACGACCACATTTTTTGTATCAATGCATGTTCACGAAACACAATGAAATTCGAAATAATTATATCTCATCTTTTTTTATACAGCTATAATGCAGGATGTTTATATAAACAAACATATCAACTCAAGATTTATGTTATGGGCACTAAGATAAAGATTAAGATTTACGTGGAAGCTAGACACTTATCCATTGAATTTCCTACTCGTATGCTCTCTTGTGAAGTAAATGGGACCAACAGGTGCTTGCAATCAAGAAATATTTAATGCCTAGCATATAGTTAAAAGATGCCTAATGTGTCTGAATATAATCTGTCAATATAATCTTCTCCAGGATCGGCAAAAAGATTCAGCCTCCTAGGGTAAATCTGAGAGGAACACTGAGACATAATTAATTGCTAAGAATATTACAGAAATCTTTTTCCATCAAGAAGTCAACAGGTCCAAGGACAGGTAGCAACAATGCTAATGCTAATAATGTGTCGCCCATGGGAGGCAAGGGCACCGACATGTCCTTCAACAAGAATGCAGCTCTACTGTGATCTGTTCAAGAGGAGATGGATGTATTGATAAATTATATGTTTTCTATCTATCTAGGTCTTGCTCTTATGTTAACCTGATTTCTATTGCCAAAAGAATAGTAGAATGAATTCCAATTAAGAAAGATAGAGATGACAAGCTCAATATTGTAACTTCTTACGTGTTCTATTTGTTCATGGGAGTGCTGGCTTGAATATTGTTGTGGTTGAATCAATAATTTGTTACTTCTTCTCAATATCTTTCTAGATGTTGTTGGAATTTTTATATTTTTATGTAATGTTTAGGTTCAATGTCTTTCTGATGCTCGAAAAGTTGAGAGAAAAACTATCATTATATGAGGGAGACTCCATAAACCACAATCAATGTGAATACGTGTTTTGATTTATGAGGGCTACAATTCCTTATCATTAACCCTTTTATAAGTATAATGAAAACAAAAAGTTCATTCAATATGATTTCAAGGTAATTCTAAGGTCTAGCCTAGATAGCCATCAACCACAACTAGGTTGGTGAGTTGGTTTTATGTACAATTTTTTATTGCTTGGAATTTTTTCAGTTAAAATTTAGAAGAATGAGTTGAATCACATGTATTAATTATTAAGAATTCATGATTTGAATATCATAGATATTTTTAAGAATAATGAAACCAGTTCGTTATTTAAAAAATGCAAATTTAGTTATAAAAAATTGCAAATCTATTAATTTCTTATAATTTTTAGATCTCATTATATTATCTATTTGATATTGTTATAATGTGATATCTTCTAAGAGCCATAGTTTTAAGAGTTTAATTTATTTAATAGGAAAAAAGAAAAAATTGATTGAAATGAAATGTAGAAATGATATATTATTGTCAATTGAAATGTAACTTTTTTTTAGCTTTTCATTATAGAAGTGCTAGATGAATATATGCCCTTCAAATTGAAATTAAGACTAGCCCTTCAAATTTGATCACTGGCTGTGACTACGTCGATGGTTATAAATGGAAACCTACAGAATCGTAGGTAGCACAATTTTGATAGAGACGAGGAGTTCGCTTTGAGATCTGCAGAAGAGGGCCAGAGAAGATTGGATCCGGTGCTCAGAATGCTAGACGATTCGATTGCAACCTATAGAAATCGTCGTGAAAGCTTTAGCCTAGAATCGGCCGTGTACGACGACGACGACGAGCCCCTGCATTCGATTTCGAACTTGTGAGAGATTGAAAGGCAAACAAGCTTAGAACCCGATGATGACCAAGAGTTCGAATTCAAGGGTTTAGTCGTCGATCCTGAAAGAACAAGCGATCGAGCTGCCGCAAATGTACGGAAATTGAGAATAGAATTGCATCCCGAGGTCGAAGTCGTTGTTGCCACTGAAGCTTTAGAGAATTTTACAGTGCTGGTGCATGTTAAGGCTCCACCGGCCAGCGAAGATTCCAAGAAACAGAATTACGAAAACTGCGAGAGAAATACGGTTATAGATCCAGGTTGTCATGCGCCGATAGATCTTCTTACGATGCTCGATGTTAGCGGAAGCATGACGAGAATGAAGCTGTCGTTCTTGAAACGGGCCATGGCTTTTGTGATATCAAATCTCAGCCCAGCGGATCGGTTATTCATCGTCGTATTCTCTACGACGGCCAATCAAGTTTTTCCCTTGAAAAGCATGGCTCCGGACGGCCAACACAAAGTGAGACTCGTCGTCGATCAACTGGTCTGTGCGAGAAGCACGAATATTGTCGAGGGTTTGAGAATAGGCACGAAGATGCTCAAAGATTGTTGCCAACGGAACCCCGTGGCGAGCATCATGCTGCTCTCGGATGGCCATGACACCTACAACGTCAGTTCTCGCGGTTCTGTTTTGTTTCCCATCCATGAACAGAGGCGGAGCGCCAACGTTCAAGTCCCCATCCATGCCTTTGGCTTCGGAGTTGAGCACGATGCAGCCATGATGCACAGCATTTCTGAAGAGACAGGGGGCACGTTTTCGTTCATTCAGACCGTAGGTCTTGTTCAAGACGCCTTCGCTCAGTGCATCGGCGACCTACTGAGCGTTGTTGTAAAGGACATGAGTGTAACAGTTTCGACTTCCGCAGGAACGAAGCTGAAAAGTTTCCATGCCGGAAGCTACGAAACCTGCGTTATTGAGGACGGAAGTCAAGGGACAGTAAATCTGTGTGATCTCTACGCGGAAGAAGAAAGAGATATACTTGTGGAACTCAAGTTGCCAGCCCTAAGTTCTGCATCAAACGCTATGAATTTAATCTCCATCCGTTGCTTCTACAAAGATCCCATCAGCCAGTGAAATTTCAAATCAAGAGAACATTCTCTTTCAATTTTGCATCTGAAGAGCATGGAAGGAACTCCGATTGCTCCAAATTTGGAAGTGGAGAAGAAAAGGACTCGTCTCAGAGCAGCTCAAGCCATAGCTGACGCGAAAACGCTTGCCGATCAAGGTGAAATGGCCGATGCACAGAGGGTTCTCCAGAGCGCCAAAATTGAATTGCAACAAATTTGAACCCACTACCGCCCATTTTCCCTTGCCCTGGAAGCATAAATTACAGAGATTCAAGCGAGGATGACGAACATGCGAACCTACAAGCGGTCCAGGCGGGGGTTTGTGCTTTCGGCTCAGAGCTCCCATTTTCGACAGAGAGCCACGACACGCGGTCAAAGCTTTCAGAATTACAGCAGGGAATACCAGACGCCATACATGACGGACATGGTTCTGTGTTCCCAATCCCTCTTGGCAACGGCATCAGTGAATCCTACTTCCCATTCTACTATGAGTTTGAGTTCGGGTTCGGTATGTGCTCGGTGAACGCATGAGAAACTCACCGAATTTGATACGTTGAGAAACTCCTGTATTACGACTAGCGAAATGACTCATGCCATTTGGAGGTATAAAATTTAAATGAGCTTATAAAATTTACAAGTAAGATTTAATTTTTTTGAAGACCTAAAACAATAAGATTGTAGAAATATCCCTTGAGAATTTGAAATTGTTATTCATTATATATATATATATATATATATATATATTATATATATATATATATATATATATATATATATAATACGCCGTAAGGCATTTCCATTTGAAATCAACTTCCCTCATTGCCTACCTGTCATTTTGTGCACCATACGATTAGATGTTAGACAATTAAACAAATTTCAAGCGTTAGATCAATGGCAAGGGGAAGAGACACGGGTGGAATGGAAATGGGACAGGCATTTTATGTGATGGCATTCGTGCCGTGGAGTTCGTTCCACATGGGATTCGCTGGCAATATGGATATAGAACCCGGAAGATGTCGGACAATAGACGGTAAGAAATGGCATTGCTCACTCAACGATTAGAGCCTCCAAACTCATCTATGTTATCAGTGATAAACTTTGGAGTTCGGAATTTGACTGATTTGGGAAGAAAAGGCCGAATTATCGTTACAGAGAGTCGAGGAATAGCCAAAGTGGTTGCAGGGTGAGCGTAGCAGGCAAGTCAAATATTGGATGTGAGGCAAGTGTCTCGATTGTTGAGAATATAATGTCTTTGTGGGTGCAATGTGGATTTGGGGATGGAGCATGTAACATTAGGGTTTCCCTCATCCATGACCTTGCCCTGCCATGGAGTATTGGCATCAGTTTTTGGTATCAGAGTGTGGATTATAGATATGTGAGGAATGATTTCTTGTAAATCTATGTGTATTTTTTACTTCTTGAAAAGCATCAAGTCGTTGTGTGGCATAGTTGAAATCGGCTGAGAATTTTCTGTACTACCCATTGGAAATTGCAGC
>APFE030267648.1:817-14503 GCA_000404065.3 Pinus taeda | reverse complement strand
CTTCTTTTTCTCATCTGCATCTGTAGGAGTAGTTGAAGGAAAAGCATAGCCTGTCTCTACAATGTTCCAAACTTCTGTACCAAGAGATTGAAGATAGGCAGTAACTCTTACCTTCCAATAATTGAAGTTTGTCCCATCAAAAGCCAGTGGCCTGATAGATGCTTCCCTCTCGTAGTTTCTCACGATGAAAACTCTTCCTTCAAGCAATCAAGCTTCTTTAGATGGACCTGCTGTGATACCAATTGTTGAAAATAATACTGAGAGGAGGGGGGTGAATCAATATTATCTAGTTCTTTTACCAAATCTTCTTTATTTATACTTTGAATTATTTTTGCCTATCAATACCATAAATAATGAGCATGAACAAGAAAAGCAGACAGTCACATCAAAGAACACCAGATATAAGGTGGAAACCCAATGTGGGTGAAAACCACCTGCTACAATATGTATCTATCTTATTTCAATTTAGAAGCTCCTTTTACAATGGTCTTGTACTGGTGCAGTCCTTTACCAGTACGCAGGCTGCAACCTACAGAGAGCCACAACTCTCTCTTGTTTTCCAGTCTCTCCTGGAAGGGAGCTACAACCCCCTACTTCTTTTCAAGGACCACTTTTCATAAATTTCAAACTGGATCCATATACATCAAATGATTATCAAGTACAGATAAATTACAGTCAGCTGAAATAACCAGATCAACAACAACAGAACTGAACCCAGAACACTTTATCAACAGAAAAATTCAGCCAACAGAGGATCTTAGAATAGATACACAGTTCTCCTTCTTCTGGCCTGCGTCACTACGCACTTCACTCTCTGCTTCTTTGCATACACCCGCAGAGCTCCTTCTTCTGTACTGCGTGACCACGCACTGCTCCTTTTACTGATCTAAACCATTGTCGCTCTGCGTACCCACGCACTTCTCCTTCGTTTCCTCTGCGTACCCACGCACTGACCCTTCGTCGCTTCTGCGTACACACGCACTGCTTCCTTGTCGCCTCTGTGTACCCACGCGCTGCTCCTTCGTCACCTCTGCGTACCTCTGATTAGGGCTGAAATACAGTCAGATGCTCAGATCTGAACTTGCGCTCGAGAGATCACCCTTCACAGATTCGCTTCCAACTTCTCTTTTATAGATCAAGCTTTTAAACCGAGAACCCAATAAATCAGATCTTAAGATATTCAACCAAAAAGCATACTAAGCCAAATGATCTCCTTTGCTTTATATAGGCAAGCTCTTCCTTGAATCAAGGATCATGGGGCTCAATAATAATAATAAAATAAAACAATACCACAGGCCAAAACCATGATAACACAATACCGTCAGCTAAATACCAAGGGTAAAACATAAGGTACCCCACGTGTGTGTGCTTTACTGCCTTGAAGAGTGTGCACTGGGGTACGCACCTCATGAATGGGTAATCTGCGTAACTGGACACGGTTCCTGCATGGCGTACCTACGGGTACGCACCCCCTGAACTGTTCTCTTGCGTACTTCTTTATTTTCATTCAAATTGAGAGCCATGCCATGGGTGTTGCCATCAAGTACAACATCTGTAACATATATAACCATACTAGAAACATAATGCCAACAACCACAAGATATACAACTTTTTTCCAACTTTCTTGACAAACAAAGTTGCATCATCAAGATCATAATGTTTGAATTTGAGTTTTAGAAGATGCTCGGTTAACTTTTCATGCTAGGCTCGTGATGCTTTCTTGAGGCCATATAACAAGGATTTCACAAGTTTTCATACTTTATATTCATGTCCTTTCACAACAAATCCTTCAAGTTTGGATATAAAAACATTGTCTCTTAGATCTCCAGCTAAAAAAGCAATTTTTACATCCATTTGATGGACTTTCCAACCATTCTAAGCTACTAGGGCAAAGAGTGTCTGGATGGTAGCCCATTTTGCTGTGGGGGAAAAAGTATCCTCATAATCGAGCCCTTCCTTCTGTGCAGAACCTTTTGCCACAAGCATGTCTTCGTGCTTGTCAAGTGAGCCATCAACTTTATACTTTTTCTTGTAGACCCACTTACAGCCAATTGGTTTGGTTCCAAATGGAGGATAAACCAACTTCCAAGTGTCATTCTTTATCAAAGCATCATACTCCTTTTGCATCGCTTCTTTCCATTCATCATGAGAAGTTGCTTCTTTGAAGGAAGTTGGTTCAAAATATGTAGACAAATTCAATTCACAATTATGATAAACATCCATATCAACAGGTGAATCTGAATCATCTACATCACCTCCATTTTTCCTGATTGAATTTCTTGTTCCTGTCTTTCCAACTTCATCGGGATGAACACTTTCAAGTGTCTTTGTCAGCCACTTTGGGGGACCTTCCTGAGATGGTCTAGGCTTCTCAGTTGATTGAGTTGGGACGGAATCAAGATTGAGTCTCCCAATTTTGTTAATCACATCACTCAAAGTATCATTAGTGGTTGGAGTTTCATGTGGGGGAGAGAGTGCTTCAAAAGAAGATTCCACAGATTGATCCAGTATAGGAATCCCCACTTCAAGATGTGGAATATGATTATCAAATTCTTGCACTAATTTTTCATTTGTGAATCTATCCAAGTGATCAAGTTGTTTCTCAACAACATTGTTAGCTTTGGAAGATTCAAGAAATATTACATCTCTAGATACAACAAACGTTTTATTAACTTCATCATAGAGATGGTATGCTTTGGAGGTGTTTGAATACCCAAGAAGATACACTTTCGACTCCTTGCACCAAGTTTGTTTCAATGTACTTTTGGTATCGATGCATAACAGGTGAAACCAAAGACCCTCATATGCTTTACCGAAGGAATGTGGCCATACCACATTTCATAAGGAGTCATTTTTCTAATAGCATTAGATGGACATATATTCTTTACATATACATCACATAGAACTGCATCATCCCAAAACATAAATTTTACATTCTTGAAAAACATCATGGAATGCACCATATTTAAGATTGTCCTATTCATTCTTTTAGCTACTCCGTTCTGTTGGGGATTATAAGGAACAAGTGTTTGATGTTTGATCCCATGCTAGCGAAGATAGTTTTCAAATTAATTTGAAGTGTATTCTTTTCCATTATCATTGTAAATAGAGCCAATATGAGATTTTGCATCATTTTCAATCCATGTATGAAAGTTCTTGAATGTTTGAAAAGCATCAGATTTGTTCTTCAATAAATAAACCCAACACACTCTAGTGTAGTCATCAATAAATGCCATCATATATTTATTTCCATTTGTAGAGGGAACAAGCATTGGACCGCATAAATATGAATGAATGAGTTCAAGTTTTCTATGTGCTCTGGAATGTGAATCATGAAAAGACTGTTTGCTATGCTTTCCTAGAATGCAAGCATCACATTGCTTAAGTTTCCTAAGAATTGTAGGCAAGCCCAGTAACTCCATTTTTCTTCAACAAGTGAAGGCTCTCATATTTCAAGTGTCCAAATTTAGCATGATATACTTGATGGAAATTTACCTTCATCATAATGAGAATTGTATGGGAAATTTTGTGCACGAGTAGAGGTACCTTGTAGCTTGAGAATCCTTTCTTCTTCTATCCCCGTCATGGAAAGTGATCGATCTGATTCTTTTCTCACCTCAACCTTTCCATCAAACATATGAATGGAGTTTCCTTGTTGGCGGATGTGGACCAAGGACAACAAGTTTCTCCTCAGTTGTGGGAGATATAAAACATCATGCAGAAGAAATTCTGGAAGACCAGGCAATTTGAGCCTGATTATGCCAATCCCTGATGGCTTGAGTTTTGATTTGTCTGCAAAGTAAACTGATCCATCAACATTGTCAGTGAATTATTCAAAAAAATATCTTCTAAAATTCATGTGGAAAGTTGCTCCTGAATCAAGAAACTAATCATTTTTCCAAGAAGCAAGTGAAACATTAAACAAGTCTTCATTTACTCCAATATTACAGTGTGCCACCACATAGTGAGTGGATTCAATTTCTTTACCTTTATCTTTATCATTAGTTTTACCTTTGGGTTGATTTATTTCCTTCTCAATTCTTTCCTAAGTCAACTTGCATGTGGATGCATCATGTGATCCATCTATATTTAAATGTATGCAATGCAAATCATACTTTTCTCCTTGAGAGTGTTTGCCCCCCCTGCTTCTGAAATTTCTTCTTCCTCTTCCTCTTCGACTACCTCTTCCTCTGGAAGAATCTTGAGCAAGATTCTTCTCTCTATGTGCAAGACACATAAGACTGAGGAGTTGTATTCTTCCCAAAGGCTTTCTCTCTCTCAGCAAATTTATTCACAAGGGAGTCAAAGGTAATTTATTTGAGGTTTCCATTTTCTTGCAATGACTCAAGATAATTTGAATAAGTGGGATAAAGTGCCTTGAAAAAAGCTATAAGAGGAACGTCTAGTTCAACATTAGTGACTTTGATATCATGCATAATAGATTTTACTTCTGATGCAAGAGCAAGAAGATCATCATTTTGTAATTCAAGGCTGAATAATTTAATCATGAGTTGAACAAATTCAAGACCAGAGTGTGAGTCATAGAGTTCCTTCAATTTTTGTAAGGCTTCGAAAGCATTTGAAAATGGAAAAATATGGTGACTCACCTCTTCATTATAGATGATGCAATCAAGGCATAGGCCTTGCTATTCTTATTTTCCCAGATGGCGAATTCATTGTCTGAGGTAGGCTTTTCTGGTTCTTTGTCTCCTTCTCCAACACAATCTCCTTTCCACGGCTCATTAAAAATGAGAATGTGTTTGATTTTCTGTGACCATTCTAGATAGTTCTCCTTCCCGATGAGAACCACTCCCACAATAGATATCAATGAATGCATTGTAAAATCTATGTACTATAAAAGAAAATATACTTATGCTACCAATATGTTGTAATAAATAGCACTTCTAGTGGTAGTTTGGCAAAAATAATACAAATCTAATATAAATATAGCAGAGGTATTATATAAGGGAGGGATTTATTATTTGGGGAAGGTGGTATTAGGGGAGGGTATTATATGGGGAGGGGCTTATATGAGGGAGGCAGTGGGAGCCACACAGTAATATATAAAACACAGTACTAAAAAATGGTGGGAGCGAATATGGAATAACCTCAAGTATGGTGGTATGGGGAGGTATGTTTATATGAATCGGGGGTCGATGTATTGACCTGGACTATGCAGAGTTGTTGATCAGGGGAGTGGGATTTATATGTTATGGGTTTGGGCCCCACGGTGGGCACCACAACAATGGAGGGTGGTGTAATGGGAGTTTGAAGTAGAGGAGCCACTAAGAGTGGTGCAACAGGAGTATGAAACAGAGGAGCCACGGAGAGTGGTGCAACGACGATGACAGTGTCAAATGAACTTACAGTGGGGAGGCGCAGTGAGCAGTGGGAACCAAATTGCTCACAGTGCTGATAACAAATTGCTCACAACACTGAAAAAACAATGCACAAGAAATTATGGAGGGGTAGTCATTGCAGAACTCTCTCATGTGAGCCTCCAAATTAAAACTCTAATATACATTCAACCATGGAATGACTGGATTTAATATTCCCCATCACAAATTTTAGTTGGTGATTTGCATGCCCACCATACTAGAGTTTCTCAGGAAGCATAAGGGATGAACCTTGAAATGATCCAGCCTTTCAAATACAAAACCTCTCAACACATCCTGTCAAACCCTATAGTGATTCCTGAGATGTGTTTATAATATCAACAGGTATTTTGTATACAGTCAGGATCGTAGTGCACTCAACATAATGGAGGGAGGTTCAACATCGACATATGCAAGAAGCCAACACAATCCAACCTTCACTTAATTACAATGCACATACACACCAAACTATTTGATGCAGAAAGCAGAGAATAATGGCAAAAAAATAGGAGTAAGGAAGAGGCCTCAAGAGTATGACAGAGGTGTTATTTTTGCAAAATAGGTAGAACGTGTTAGCTCCCTATACCAATAGGTTTCATTTTTCATGATTGACTGGGGAAGTGCCAAATATGTTCATCCTTTTTATACTGCAAAGTTTCTATATGTTGATCAATATTCACACTGCATAGGTGGTTAACTTGTGCCACAATTGATGATTAACCATACAACTTAATCCTGGCTAGATCATGTTTGAATTTCACTTGTCTAAGAATAGAGAATGGAGGCCTGCACAAACAGTTTAAACTTGGCAGGCCAATAGTTAGGCAGAGAAGCAAAGGGTCTCAACAGCTTAATCTGAGCCCTGGAAGAAATAAGGGTCAACTTAGATAGGAGGGCAGCCAAAAGAAAATAAAAGAAAAGAATCAGTGTTTGCCAATTCAAGTGCACCCAATAAGAATGAAGAAAAAATGCTAGGCATACTAGGTTGGGTAGGAAATTTTGAAGGTACAAAGGCATGGTTTGTGAGCAATTTTCTCTTTAGAATGACTTTCCATCTCATACAATCATGGGGCACCATGGCAAGGTGGCTACAGATCAAATGAAGCATGACTAACTCCCCTCCTCATCTTGCCAAAGAAACATTTACTAACACTCCCCCCGAAGGGTAAAGAGATCTGTGCATTACCCTTAGCCCCTTTAGCCTACTTCATTTCATGGCAAAACTAAGTGAGGAGATGTTTTACCTAGGCAAAACAAGCCACATTTCTTGTGTAAAAGGTCTTGATTTTATCTTGCCAAAGTTTCCTAAAGTTTCACCATTGGTCATCCATTCCTCTCCCCTTGGCCTAAGTTTCTACTTTATAAAACTTAGCCTAAGCCAGGCAAACCCCTCCCCCACAATCATATTAACCTACTAACCTTACTATATAACTCCTATGTATAACTCCTATGTATAGTGTCCGGGGGATGGGCGGTATTTCCGTCGTACCGAGGACGCGTGTCAACCGTTCAGTATGTTCGGAGCCCCTTCCCCCGAAACCACTTTCCCCAAAAAGCGGTGTGATATTACCACTTACCACTTGCCCCCTCCCTACTGACGTCATGCTTATGTCACCTGATGACGTCATCCACCACGTCATCTGCCATGTCATCCACCACGTCATTTGCCACGTCATCCACCACATCATATGCCATGTCAGCCTCTGTACCCACTAAACGACAAAATGACCTCATGTTGACGTCATCCCAAAAAAGCGCCCATAACTTGCCAAAGTCAAAATTTGCGGGTAAAAAGGGTAAATGTAATGTTTTTTTACCATTCTCTGTTTATTATCTTCGCGCACCTATACATGCAAACTACGTCGAAACACAATTTTCGACCGTCCTCAGCTGTCAACCAGCAAGCACCATGTCCAGCTTGGCCCCTCGACCCACCTGGTCGTCTGCAAGTCGCCCATTTAACCGGGAATACAGGTATTTACCATAAATCCACTCCCGATCCTATTTTCCATTAGTTTCTCTGTGAATTTAGCACCAACACTCATAATTTAAAAGTGAAAACACTGTGTTGTTGCCCACAAGTCCTCCATAAGCTTTTGAGATACAAATTCACTGGAAATCCATACAGTCACCCGAAATTGAGCTCGTCCAGCCCTATAAACTCCCCAAGGAGCCTCCCAGGCTGTCTTTTGCCCACAATTGAAGTCCGTTGTGCCAAAAGCCCACAACCCCTGCTTCTCCAACTGATATCACTGCACAGAGCCCAATTCAAGCCAACAAACCAGTTCTAACTGTGAATATCCCAGGGAAATCTTTGAAGTCATCCTCCTGCTCATTTTTTGCCTGCACAGAGCCAGAAATTCCAATTCTAAAAGCAATACAGCTAAGCCATGGAAGGTCCAGTGGCCTTAAACATCAACCCCCTCAATGCACCCCACAAAGAGTTAGAGCATTTGCCCTTGGCTGATAAAGATTACCTAATCCAAGACCTTGAAGGTTTCCAAAACCATCTTCAGGTAGTCTGTGAGCTCAGAAATAGTCACTTGAATCAAGAAGATGTATATGGTATTTGGGAATCAAACTTGCCCAGATATTACCTCCCCTCTGTGAACATCGTCCCTGAGATCATCCACCTCTGTTTTGAGAACTATGAACCAACAAACAGATCCATTAAAAGTCCATCTGGGACTACTCTTTTCTATATCACTTCTGACTCTATCAACCAAATGTTGAACTTTAAGCCAACACACAACTAGTTTCCTCTTACCATGAAGTACTTGCTGGATGAAGGTCCCAAACTCTCCAGCACAGAAATAGCCAGAGTTGCCAAGGTATTCATGATGGCAGATAGACAGCCCCAACACCCACCTCCTTTTCATTATGGCTCCTTCACTAAAATGGGTAGGTTAGTGGTTGATATGATATCTTTTGTGTTAGGTTTCAAGACCAGTGAGCACATTGATGAAACCATACTGGTTATACTGTCCAATTTTACCCCAGGGCAGCCCCTTGCTATCAAGTACAATTATGCCAAGTTCATTGCCAATAAAATGCATGATCAATTGTTAAGGCTGGACAGGGAGGGAATCTTCAAATATTCCTCCTATATATATCATCTATTTTTATATTTCCAGCCAAATGTCTTCCAATTCCCCATTAGAAAATTGGACCACAAAGGGAAGAGGAGGTCTGTTATTTTTTGGACTTCAGTATTTCATGATATACGCTTCTCTCCCTACACTTATTGTGAGTTTATTGATCTATTTGTGTCCCCTCTATCTTGCTTCTTGATGAGAACTCCTCCTCCCAGACTGACACATGATATGAAGAAGATACTGTAGCTCTCCAAGAACTATATAATAGGTGACTAGTATTTCTACCAGAATCACACTATTCTCAGAATATATGGCTATGAGCTCTACCCCTACAGGCTACCTAGATATGTGCCAATGAGGCTCTTTGCCTTGGAATATTTCAGGAAATTCATCAACTCAGATCTAAGTCACTCCCATAGCACCAAGAAAAAGGCCCAATTGAAACTCAGAGACCAATTAGGCCCCTTTGTCATGAACAAGAAAGAGGGATGGAAGGATGTTGATGACCTATTGGGTCAAACATATAGACTCAAGAGAAGATTTTGGTGGGTGCCCTATGACCCATATGGCTTCATCAATGCAAGAAGGATAAAATATAGGCTAGCATCCTATGAACACTGTCACATCCCCGACATAGAAAAATATGCCAACCAAGATGACTAGTTGGAGGGCACCCTAGTTGAAGAGTTGACTGAAGAAGAGAAAATGGAACAAACCATGAAATATTTGGAAAAAACTCTTGACTTTGAATCTTGTGGGCAGGTGTCTTTCAAAAAGCCACAGCCAACTGGGGAGAGCTCATCAACTGCCACAACTGCACAACAGGTTGCCCAGGAAAGGACTATACTAGCAACAGGGACAGCAAAGGGCAAGGAACTGCTAGTGCCAGAACAAGAAATCATGGAAGAGCAGCCTACTACTTCAAAGGGACATAGCCAAGGGGAAGCTCCTTCATTACAAACACAAGCTCCAGAGGTACCAGCACTGTAGACTCCTCTTCCTGAGGAGAAAAGCAAGAAAAGGGACCGAGAAGAGACCACACCTTCAAGTGGGTCAACAGGCCAGCAAGAGGCCAAGAGGCAGAGAGAGCCGTTAGCCAACAAACCTCTACAAGCTCTCACAGAAAAGAAGGAGGGAGACAACATGGAATGGAAGTCTCCTCCTCAAGATCACAAGCAAAGAAGCCAACAGACATCAAGCAGTCATTCAAGGATATTAAGGCTCAAAATGAGTCCTTAAGAATTCAATTGTATGACCAGTTTCTCAAGATGACACCCTCCAAACAACATAGACTAATGGCCGCCTATGACATGAAGGAGGAAAAAATGATTTTCAGTCATTTCAAGGCCAAAGTTCAGCACCCCCAGTCTGCAGCTGACTACATAAGGGCCAATCTAGAGGTCCTTGCCAAGGACATTCACCCAATGGATCAAATCGAATTACACAAGCAAACGGGTGAAATGGTTTATGCCACACTGGCAGACAAAGCAATGTTGGCCCATCAATTGAAAGAGTCACTGAGTAACACATCCTTCACTGTCCTTCACCCATTGGCCTACATCCCATCCATCACTGGCTTTGATATTGTTCCAAATTGATTATCTTGCTCTGTAGTATTGTCCTTAATCTCAAAAACACACTTAGTAGTCCACTGCCATAGACTCCATTGCCCAATGGAACTAAACCTATCAGACCTACATCCTACCTCTGCTTGAAATCACCATCTAAACCTATTTGAATACTCAACCCTGCACAACATAACTAGCATAAAACTTAGAACAAACAAAGTTAAAACATATAGAGAGATCCCTCTCTGGATGTAGTTTGGCTAGAAATTGCATCTAAAAGACTGGTTAGTGGTTACCTCGGCCGTATTCCCTTTTCTCAACAAGTTTTGGGGAACAACCTGAGTGATAACAGAACGTAGGTAGAATAGGCAGAAGGGAGTTACAAAAGCTAATTTTGGGAGCTGCCTCTGATACCATGTCCATCTAGCAGGTAACTCCTCAAATGAACTATGTCTATTCATTTAGATTGTTCATAGCTATATACACGAGGGAGTGACTCTTGGGTTTCACCTCCAATGACTCTTCCTTTTCCTTTATTTATTATTTACATTATTTACAACTTTTCACCCAATCCCCATGATTAGGCGTCGACAACATCCGTAGTCATAATTTTTCGGTGTCATGAAATCATAGTAGGAGCTAAAGAAAAAGCAAAAGAAGGAGCCCTATTGGAAGCAAGAGTTGTAGTAGGAGCTACAACATCAACCACATCAAGTCTCAAAAGCATAAAACATCACCTTATTCCATGTCAAAGTCACAATCTTGGTCTCCATCTCATCCTACATCTCAACTTCACCCTCATTGAAGGAATTATTCTCTATCTAGATCACTATCAAGGTCTGGGTCAAGCAAGAGGTAGATAGAACAATGGCTACATTCAAACCATCCAACCAAAAACAACATATGCAAGTTGCACAATTATCTTTTTCAATGTATGGGAAAACCGTAGAAAATTATTCATCACACTCTTATGGAGTATCACAAGGCACATCCACTATTGGACACCTAATCCTCTATGGGTTGGTGTAGAATGTGAACAGCCATGAGAGTCCAAGAGACCTTGGGATGTGGAACCCAACGGTAACACGAATGTACTATAAATGTATATCATTGTCAAATAATAGATACAATCTCATGCTTATCTTTCCTATTTTGTCTTTGCCATATGTGTGTTTAACATGGTATCAGAGTGAGCGATATCCTGCCCTGCTCATATTTGAGCCACTTGTTTTATGGCCTTTCCGTGCAGGTCAGTTCTGTCATCAATTATGAATTTCATAAATTTTTTCCCAGCTAAATTCTAGTTGTAATCTCTGTGGGGTAGTTTCATATTGATTTTGTGGCCATTTCTGTCCTGCCATTCTGAATCTGCTCAGTCATTTCACTCAACCGTTTCTCTGTAATAATCTGCTAAAAAAAATGCCATTCTGATCAGCTTGTCAGCGCTGACACAACATTTTTGTACCTTCATTCTTGTCAAGTGTTACATTGAGTTTTCCTTCTCTCTGGTGTGTAAGGGATTGAATTTTTCTACCTTCAAAATAAGAGAAGAAATTGTGCATTGGCTTTGGAAGGCTCATTGGGTCTAGGAACTGCTCATGTTCCTTTAATGCTCCCTTCTCTGCAGCTCCCTATCTCCCTAATGCTTTGTTGTGTTCTCACTCATTGAAATTGTTACCTCTAACACCAGAACCCTAACGCTACCCAACGTTGGTATCTCTACATACGCTCATTTTTCGTGTTAGGCATTACTCTAGTCTCTCCACCTTTTGTTTGATTCCCAAACCTTGCACCCGCTTAATCCAAAATTATTAAAAAAAATAGTAGATGCAGGAGTAGAAACATGACCAAAGACATGGACTCCACCATTTGAGTTCGCACTTGAGTTATTGTCTATGTTTGTGATCGGAGAAGAGGTGAAATCATGAATGTCGATTGAAAGACTCAGAATACAGTTGAGGTGAGAGGAAAGCTCAAAAGGGAATTTGCACTACGCTTTTCAAATTCAGTTGAGCTCTCTCCGGTTTGCTATTTACAGGTTTAATGACCCAAATTGCATGTCTATTAACAAAATTTGATATTCATTGCAAGTGTAGGAGCTTCGACGCACTAGCTAGTGATAAAGCCCAGAGCTCATCAACAATTGCGACGACATTGAAATATTCATTGACGGCGTTGATACAGTCGACACCCCAAACTAAGAATGTGTCTCCCAGAAATGATAACTAGCAATTGAAGGTGTTTCTGGCCAATATATAGAATGTCTCAACTATTTTTGGCTCTGGTTCACCTCTCAACAATTCACATGCCACAACCATTGGATTTTTTGTGTTGGTCTATCTATGACCAAATCTACTTGAATATTTTGGTTTAAAATGCTCACAAGGTTGGCAATCTGGAGTTTCAATTAGTTTGCGTCCTTATAATTTGTTGTTGCATTGGTTCTATTTTGTGTGTCGTGGACATGAGAGGCCAGGTAGTGCATGCGCTGAGTAAGACGGCTATAATATTTGTTTGTGCATTTATTTCACATCGTTTGACTGTGCAAAGACACCGTCAAACTAAGCCTAAGGTGAACACCTTTTCGTGTGCACATCTCTACGTCAGCTAGTAAGGCCAAAGGACCCGTAAAGACTTTATGAGCAGCATGATTTGTCTAGTCTTGCTACAACTTCCACTAGACTTCACATGCCCTTTGATTTTCAGAAATCCTAAGATAGAAATGAATTATGTGTTTACGAAATCGCACGAACGGTTGTTCTACAAGTGATGAAACCATGGTTGTCAATACCTGACCTACTGCAAAAAAAAAAAGGCGCTCTATTGTTGCACAAATATATGGTAACCCAACATCATCCAAGAGTATTTTTTAGACGATAAAAGTTGCCACTGTCTTTGACAATAAACTTCCCATCTCCATTGTTCACAAGCAAAGTGGAATTATTTCCATAAAAAGTAGAAAATTAACGGCATTTGTGTCATCCACCTTCACAAGTGCGAAAATCACTCCAAGGCTGGTAAGTCATAGGTATTCAAATGGTCATGTCTTGTTGACAGTGTTTAGAAAGGATATAGCTATAAAGATATATGAGCATTGAGGAAAAGGCTTCTAGTATCAGGATGTGATGCCAAGCACTGAAGAAGAGCTAATGCATTGCAAACATGATTTGAAGCACGATGAGAAATTATCCGTGGATGTCATAGAGTTATCCCTTGTTAGAAAATTTAAATATTACGGACCAATGGAACACATAAAATATTGCAGAAATATAAACACAAAAAATGCACAAAACAAGAGAGACACAGATATACGTGGTTCACCCAGTTTGGGCTACGTCCACCTCGAACAGCCAGTCCTTCCTTTATATTATCCAGCAAAATGGAGAGACACAACCTACAGCAAAGCCGCTGTAATATCCTCTGTTTTCTCTCACAGTCTCACCTCTCTGTTTCTCGCTCACACACACAGAATACACATCTACATCGCCGCCTCAAATACAATACCCTCATACAAAGAGAGGGGGTTGCCTTCTAGGGAAAAAAGCCCTAAACTAAACATAAGTTCTACCATCAGATCATCCGCCTAATGAACGGCTCAGATTGAATAGAAATTACTATACTTTTACAAGGCAAATTTACATCTGTTTT
>APFE030267646.1:0-19999 GCA_000404065.3 Pinus taeda | reverse complement strand
ACCACATGCAATGACGAAAGTACATATGGACCTAGTAGTGCAATGTGTGGAGCCCAACTTATTTAACTGGTGTGAGTGTGTCCTAGCAAAGGTCAAAGATCAACTTATTAAGACAAGGAGATGAAGAATAAAAAACTTTGGGTATGTGAACCTGATAATACCATTTTTCTAGAGATGGCCCCACTGATTAGATCGGTGGTAGATTATGAGTTGGATCCGCCACCAATGGAGCCTTCGAAGATGAGATGGTGTTCCTTGATGATGACGTAGGAGGGTGTCCATGGTGGACATTGGTTTCCCCAAAAGTACTTCAAGTGGCTAAGGAGAGTGCCACTCGAAATAGATTATTATACATATGATGGGGTAGATTACCAAGGAGACCCATATTTGGTCTTATCCCCAAGGATGGAGTTGAGTGATATAGGTAAAATGTTTTTTTGGAGTTTTTTATATTTTTTGATGTTTTTAGGATTTAGGAATATTTAAATTTTGTTGTTGTTTTGGTATGGGTACAAAGTGGATAATATACAGTGACTGTGATATGAAAATATTTCATTGATTCATCATTAGACCTATTCACCCTCGAGGAGAGGAATAACACTAGCCAAGGCCAAAGCAACACATGTAGGAGGTAGAGAAGACAACAAAAACGAGGAATTAAGAAAGTTACTAGCAATTTCGAGGTGTTAACACTAGGAGTTCCACCTAGGGGGATAATAGAGACTCCTCAACATATGCATAGGCATATATTGGGGTTGACTTTTTCTTGTAACTGAGGTCTCCTTCGATAGATTCTGAAAGTTGTATTGTGTTATCATTGGCACCGGTGACTGCCACTCACTGGGTATAGTGGGTTGCCAAGGGATTTTTGATATTATTTCATAATATGTATGACACTATGGCTAGGGCCTCACACACCTAGCTTTTGAAAGATGTAACCAAAATTTTTGATGTAAAGCCTTTATTATAATATAATAAAATGACAGGTTCTATGATGTGTTGTACTAACGTTTTTTATTTTTATGCTCGGATTCATATTTATGGTTTAAAAATGTTGATGTGTAAAATTCCATTCTAATACATAATTGGCAAGTGAAATAGTAAGCTTCTTAAGGCCTTGAGGAATATTGGAATAAACAATATAATTAAAAATTCATTCCAAGAGACGTACCCTTAAGTAGTAACAATGTAACGCAAGATTCCTTGTAGAATAAACATAGTTAAGGTGAGAAACTATGAGCTTGGAGTCAAGACAGACATCCAAATGCCAAATATCAAGGGCAAGAGGCTCAGTTAAGAGCTCAATGACAACAATATATTCTACCATATTGTTGGTGACTCGATGAACATAGATGCCCCCTAAATGCACAAGATCATAAGTGAGTGAGAAGATAATCCAAGAGGCAAAAGCTACATTTTGAGTGTAACAACTTGTACCATTTCCAAAATCCTACGTAAATAGATGAGGGTCTTGACATATGCTAATCAAAGATCACACACATGAATATCTCCTAGAAATTGTCAACATGCAAATAAACAAAAAAAAAACATGATACACACACATCGATGTACATTATGTACGAGACACTAGTAAACAAACTATGCATAGTATCGTTTAAGGTAGAGCCCATTGTGAGGCTCCTTGAGTGGTGAAGCGAACAAAGTTCCTTCTGAAGATTAATTACTCCAAAAGATTTGGAATATGAAATTATCCATTGAGGATATAAATATTATATTAAAATGTGTGAATAAGAATAAGAATGAATTGATTTACAATGAGAACGAGAAGCTTTCTTATATAGCAAGCAAGTGTTTCTTCATGAAGAGTCATGTTCTATTAGACATGCCTCTTCAACCTAATTACTCGCTTAACTAGCTATTATTTATGATTATTATCTTTTACATTATATTTATATTATTTATATATTTTATTTGTTACATTTCCTTCTTCCTCAAAAGCTTTGTCCTCAAAGCTTGTCGATGAAAAAGGCTTGATCTCTTTTTCGGCTTCAAACGTCTTTCTCTCTCGGAATAGTCATCCTCGTCGACACAAGTTGATATGATCTTCTTAGTGAAAAAAAAAAATTTCGCACTCAGAAGGGATCAGACCATTCGAGATTAATCTTCTGTATAACATTCTGATCACTGGAATTTTGTAACTACTTGTTAGCATAAGACAAAATTGATGTTACGTCACTATTATATGAAACATCAGTTTGTTGTTTTTGGTCTCAATGGTACCGATAAGTAGCCTAGTTGATTGGTCTACTCTCGTGATTTGGATGTCGATATGGAGTTTTTAGATTTTCTTCTAGCGAATATGTTGTTGAATTGGTTATGGAACATTCACTTGGGATGTCCATTGTCTGAACTGCAACATCTACGTGTGTTGTTTCTTCAACTGACTTGTCTTCTTGAGTTGTCATATTCATTGGATCGGTATTTTTTGTTTTGTCATCAACTTGAATTCCTAAATTTGATGCTTCCTTCTTGATAAGTTGTTGTACCTGGTTTTCTAACGACTTCTTGTCCTTTTTAAGTTTTTTAATTTGCGATAGTAATTTTTCGCTATGGTTTTTAAATCGAGAAACTTCTTCATTTTTGTAAACATTGATTTTGTCAATTTCTTTTTGCATATTTTGTAATACCTTTTTACATTCTTGAGACATTATTTTTGAAATATCTGAGATATCTTCTAGTGTTACTGAATTTGGTCTTAGTGTAAAATCTTGGAGCGTTATTTTCTTCTTCTTGTAAGAAAATGTTAAAAACTTTTTCTTAGTATTTAGAATAAATGAACCTAGAGTTTCCATCCAAGGTAACCCCAAAATAATGTCCCCTTGATTGTTCCATAGGATCTAAACTGAGAATTGTGATACAAATGTATAATCTTCAATGTTTAAGTGTAAATTGGCTATGTCATATATTTTATTGCGAAAAAGGTCTAATTCTAATTTTTCAGTTATATTTGACTATGGAATCACTGGTTGGTTTGCAATTTTAAGTGTTATATAATTTGCATCTTCTGTCGGAGAAATAGAAATAATAACATCTTTTCGTGCGAGAGTTCCTTTAATGTCAAATAATGCTTTACCGTCTCTAGGTGCGGTTTCTCGGAATCTTATGGCCTTCATTTTTATATTAGACTCCATTTTTGCTTCTTGAATATTAAATATTTTTAATTTTTTTTGTATATGATATATTCCATCCCTCCCTTTTTTTTCCCTTTCTCTTTTTTATATAATTTCTTCTCATATAAAATCATTACATATATATATATATTATATATATATATATATATATTATATATATTTTCCCAAATATTTCTCTTTTTCTTCTTCTATAAATTTTTTATATAATAATAATTTTAATATTTATAAATTATAAATTATATATTATAAAATTTTTTAATTTATAATACTTTTTGAGACCCACTCACTTTTATATGTAACTATATAAGGATTATACAGTATCTTTTTTTATAATTATAATAATATTTTTTTTCTCCGAAAATTTGGATGAGAAGTGACTCTTGGTACGGTCACAATCTTTAGATTTGAGCGCTTAAAATTATTTAGATCACACTTTTTTTATCCAATGTTATCAAAATATCTTTTACTTTTAAAATATCATGGGCTATTAGCCTATTACCATGAGTTGTTTTTAAAACCTCTTGTAAAAAGTAATATTTACCTTTCACCTAAGAGCTTTTGTATTCTTGTTTTTTCTTTTACTTTTAAAATACCATGGGCTATTACCATGGGTTGTTTTTAAAACCTCTCTTAAAATGTTCTCCACTTAAAAAGTAAAATGTATTCTTTTTGTTTTTTGTTTTTCCTTTTTCTTTTTCTTTCAACTTTTTAAAATACAATGGACGATTACCATGGGTTGTTTAGAAAAGCACTCGCCTCTCCACGTAAAAAGTTTTAAATATACTTGGGGGCTATTACCATGGGTTGTTTTTAAAATCACAAGCCTCTCCACGTAAAAAGTTTTAAATATACTTCTTATGAGATAATGGTATAAGTTTTGTTTTTTGTTTTATCTTTTTTATTCTTCTATTTTTAATTTATTTACTTATATATTTTTTTTGGTTAATTTTGTTTTATGGCCTGTTGGTTTCAGATTTTAGCCCGACTGTAAATTCTCTCAACACTTAGTTATGTCGTGGGTTACTCGATTAGAGATTATCATCAAATATTTTCTTGAAGTTGACTATGAATGTGTCGAACTCTTTCGAACCATTGGGTGGCTTGGGTTAGTACAACACTTTCAGGATTACAACCAGGGTGTAGCAGAGGCTTTTGCCGCTCCATATGATGGTCATAGCACCAAGGTGGGAGATATTGAGATGAAAGTGGATATCAATTTCATTGTGAAAGCCACTCACCTCCTAGTTGACAGTGAAGTCTGGTCTAAGAACCGAAGGGTTCATAATATCCTCTGGAGGAAGCTACTAGTGAAGAAAGGGTATGTAGCTACTAGTGAAGAAAGCGTATGTGCATAATATCAAAGGTATGCCCGCGTCATATCTAATACGTCAATGGTAGAATATGTGGTTGTTTTTACAAAAATATGTGACCTTTGAGGGTCATTAAATCTTGGTCTTTATCTATCATATACGACTATTAATGGCCTTTTTAAGGTTGAAGTTAAATTTGCCACACTTTTTGTATATGATTCTAGTTAAGATATCTTCAATTTAACAAAAGAAACACTCAAATAATAAAGAATCTCTTATCCATCATATTAAAATATCAATGGGGTAAGATGGAAGAGGATAGAAAATCATTTCTCATACGGAAATGTTCTGATAAAACCTTGTCCTCAAGGGAAATTGACATGCAGGGATCCTCATACCCTTGTCTGGTTCATGAAGATATTCCATCCTCTCATGTGCATGATGTTTTTCATTCAAATGACTATGAGTCATTTTGGGACATTAATCCTTCTCTTTTAGAAGAGGACATGGCCTTCAAGCCTGAAACTGTACATTTTTGTCGCAATAAATATAGTGATGAAAATACACTTATTGATAAGGTGGAAAAGAAACCCAAGAGAAAAGGTAAATTAGATGTGTCGAAGGATAAGCCCAAGTCGAAATCGTTACCCTTGGAACCTGCAAGTGAACACGTAGAAAATCGGAATAAAAAGGCTTATGATATGCATATTAAAGATAAACTCATTAACATAAATATCTCTAGGTTTTGGCATAATAAATAGAGGCACTCTTCTAATCAGATCTATGTCAATATTGAAAATCCCCAGCCTAAAAAGGCTAAGTCAGAATTTGCAAATAGTCATTATCCCATTGATGTGTCAATTTCACTCTAGAGCTAGACAACAACACTGATAAAATTGCTTCAAAGGTCTTAAAGAACCTTTAGTGGCACAAACAATTCCTCTTTTATGTGTCTCGCTTAAATGGTTGTTTTGAACATTTTACCAGAGAAAATGAGTAACTCACCACTACATGTAGGTATAATGAAACATTTACGCAAAAAAAATTAGAGAGTTGAATTAAAAATTCACAGGTCTTTCACACAAAAATCATAATAAAATCATCAACGTTTAAGCTCATAATTTCTCCAGAATCTCAATGTGTGAAAAAAAAAAAATTGTGAATGTCTTTCAACTGGTTGGATAAAGCGAGGTAATATTATATTTTGATTTTGATTTTATAATTTTTAGAAGAGCGTTCAATAATATGAGATTCTGTAATGACCTTGCTTTCCAATTTAATCTCAATTTAACTAATTGTTTTGAATTGGCTACAGGTGATTTTGCTGGTTAGATGCGTTGTCACTTTGGTCTTGGGACAAACATACGTGGATTTCCTTAAGCCCTTGAAGATGTCAGAAAAATATATTTTATTACATTTCTCATTGATCCTGTGTTACTTGTTGATTGGCTACGAGGCCTGAAGATGATATGTGTTGTTATTATTGCAAAATGACAGATTCATTCTCTTAGTTTGTTAGAAACATGATTTAGAAACATTGACTATATAAACTCCTCATTTTAAGGAGAGGGAAGGAAATGTTATTTTTGAAACAGATGAATGTTGTTAAAGATGAGTGTGGGATTAACATTAATACAAGTATATAGATATGATTTGATTCCATCTATCTCTTAGTTCATTTTTCTTGATTCCATCTATCTCTTAGTTCATTTTTCTTCTATGGTCATGATGTTATTTTGTTATATCTTTTGATTTGTGAAATGTGTGTATTTTTTGTTAGATGATTTGATTCTCTAGAAAATGATGTCCCCAACTGTATTTATTTGTTAATTTCCTACACCTATTCAGATATTTTATTTTGTTAATTTCCTACACCTATTGAGATATTATTGTGCTTTAATAAATTAATTGTTCTTCTTCATTAACTTGTTTTTTAAGAAGAACAGATTAAATCTTGATTTTAATATACCTCAACAGTCAACTCATTAATTGAAATATCAAATTGTCTTATATAAATTTATCATAGTGTTGTTAGAGTGAACCATAATTTGTCTTTTTATCTTTAGTATGATTTGATAACTAATTGGTTTGACTCATTGATTGTCGATGAAAATATGAGAGTTATTTAAAATTTATCAATTATTGTTATTCCTCTTTCACTCAAGTCTTGGCCAAGCAAAAAATTAGAAGTAAAAGGTTAGGTGATACTTTTATTTCATTTCTTAATGTAAAAACATGAAAGAAAGTAGAGTTATACTATGTTTTTTTTTCAAAATAAGTTTCTTGTATTGTCATAGTCACTTGTTATGATTCCTAATTAAGTTGAGAAGAAAATTTAAATTTCATTTTAGGAATAGAAATTATCTTTTATCGATTTTCTTTAAATTCAAATATTTAACTATTATAGAATATTTTTGTCTTGAGCTAATTTATTATGCACTTGACGAATAAAAAAATACCAAAAATATGAAACAATATTACGAGAAACACAAAAATATCACATGAATTGAGACAAGTTGCAAAGATATTTTACTATTCAAGAGTAGATTATAATGTTCACTTGCCTCTTCTAGGGGGAAACCTCCAACAAGGAAGAGCTCCATTACAATAAGACTATACGATTTTTCCCTTGCTATCTAATACTATTTATACCTTTTATGACATCCAAAACTCTAACTACTAGTGGTCACTTGCATAATATGGGTTAATCTCTTTATTCATTAACTATGGCCCATTTATACTATTTGTGGTCCCTTTTATATAATGCGGGTCAACCACTTACAACTATTATTAAAGAGGATAATTTCTTATAGGATTTACTAACTTAACTAACTAACTATGGCTCTAAGTATGACCCTTGGGCTTATTACATAAATAAAGGGGTTCGGGTTGGACCCTAATATGACCTCCCCCATCAAAAGAAGCCTTTTCCTTAAGGTTGAAGCTACATAAACTACTGAAGAATAATGGTTGGTTACCATGTCACATCTTCTGGAGATGTGTCTTTCAAATTTATGAGGACTTGCTTGATTGTGTAGTCACAAAGATGTTTTTCACGAGTTTCGAGAAACTATTTGGGTCGGAGCAAAAGTGAACCTTCCTCATCCATTTTTGGAAAACTACTTTGAACACTGCAATTGTTCCCCACAACTTTTTTGAGGCAATATACCTAGAGGACTAGGTGGATTTTTGAAGTAGTCAACAAGGCTAGTTTATAAGTGACTACTTCTATACATTAAAGTACCTCATAAGGCCAATAGAATTTTGGTGCTTGTTTTTGGCAACACTTTTCTTTGAGAGAGGTCTTATTATAAGGTTGGAGTCATGGGAACACCTTCTCACCCACTTGAAATGACCGCTCAGAATGATTTTGGTTGGCCTATTACTTCATTCTATTGTAATCTTGATGTAGATTATCTTTGAGATGAGTGATCATGGTGGCATGGTTGTGCATGAGCTCATCAACTGCTTGTACTTTGGAACATCCTGGGATATAAAAAGTTGGTGAAGCTGGGATTTGGATATACACTTCCCCATATCGCATCATCTTGGTGGCTTCATGATAGTTAGTACTATACCACCATTCAACTAAAGGAAGCCATTGTACCCATTGATGTTGTTTGTCTAAAGTGAAGCATCGTAGATAGGTTTCCAAATATTTGTTGATTTCTTCTATTGGGCCATTGGTTTGGGGATGATAAGGTGTACTCAGTTAGATTTTTGTGCCCTATGGCTTGAAAAGTTCCACCAAAAATTTACTGAAGAAAGTGGGATCTCAATCAGACACAATGGAAATCAGCATGCCATGCAGTTTGACGATTTGGTCCATGAAAACTTGAGCCACCAATGATCCAAGTGGATATTGGTGGCCACCCGCTAATTCGACTTGGATCCCCTCTAAGTGCTTCGTGCTGTTTTTTTTCAGTTTCCTTAATTATAGCACAATTTACTATTTTTAGCAGTTTTTCGGGTCCTAAACTTCTGGAGCCATTTTGAGGCCCTAAACGACGTTTTTTTGGAAATCTACCACCAGCGATTTTTCGTGACTAAAAATCTTCTTTTCCGTCGTAGTCCTCGGAGAGATCTTTCCAACGGGCTATCATGCGCGTCAAACGGAGATAAGACGACCAATTCGCGACCCCGGGAAGTTGATGTACCAACTTACCCAAAAACGGGGCCCACAATTTGGCGTTTCATCTTCCAGGGTTAGGTTTTGGAATGTGAAGGGTTTTTCCATTGTTTCTCAACAATAAATAGGCCTTCGAGCCTCATTGTAACACAGTTCAGAGGCATGTAGCCACACATCTCTTCTCAGAGATAAGCTATCATCGCCCTAGCCGGTTTATTTCTATTTCCGGTTGTAAGCATATTTCAGTATTTTCCATTAATGAAATGAAGTATTATTTCTGCTGCATCTTTTTGTATATGGTTATCTCTGTATTTCATTGCATTCCTGTTTATCTTCTCAGAGATAAGCTGTCATCGCCCTAGCTGGTTTATTTCTATTTCCGATTGTAAGCATATTTCAGTATTTTCCATTAATGAAATGAAGTATTATTTCCGCTGCATCTTTGTGTATATGGTTATCTCTGTATTTCATTGCGTTCCTGTTTAAATCTGGATCAGGTGGCCATATTGCAGGTGAGGTACCATATGGCTGGTAAGTGGTCGAGCCATGGTACACATTCTAGATTGCTAGAAGGTGTTTCCAAGTTGATTTTGGGCTATGGTTCTGACCAACTTGTTTGCAACACTAGATGCTCCTAGTTACTCTAGTCTAAAAGACTATAAGCGATGTGCATCTGTGAGGACATGGTAGAAGTATCTGGATTGTGTGTAAATGAGCTCAAATTATTGATTTTTGTTGATGGCCTCTTCCTCATTTTGCAAAATTAAGGAAGCTACATATTTTGAGATTTCTGAGGTGAGGGATATCAAAAATAAGTCAAGGAGAAGTTTGTCGTCTATGTGTACCTTTCACAGGCTACAATGTTTTTTACATTCATGTACATGATCCGAGATGTGAGTGGCCAATGTTTGCTGAAAAATTGGTGAGTAGCTCCAATCTTGAGTCCTAGTGTATTGGAAGCTGGAAGAATGTAAGAAAAGACCTGGCTAGAGAGTCAAAGGTTGCATGGGAAAAATAGGCCTCATCTATGTACCATTTCGTTGCAGGCCTTGTGAGATTACATTGAAACAGTCATAGGTGAACAAAGTCATCAATGATGCTGTTGGACGAGAATCATAGGTGAAAGGTCATAACATGGTTTCCCGAATATTTCCCTTATTTACCTTTGAATTTTGGTATATTTGAAGGTAACTTTGTTGGCATGGGTGGTCAATGCTAACCATGTGTGATGGGCTTGTTGGTTAACTTGCTCAAATATGAGATATTTAAGGAATCTAGAAATGATATTTTGGTGTTGTTTGCCACTAATAAATGATTTTGAACATCAATGTGTAAAGGAGTTCCCTACAAGGAAGTGTGAGAGGGGTTACCCTAGTGGGAACCACATGGACTCTTAGGTGGGTTGGTGTGTGTTCTCCCTTGATGGGTAGCGCGTGGACTCCCTAGAGGGGTGGTGAAAGGAGTAATTTGAGGGGGAGGGGTCCCAATCAAAGTTTCACCAATAAAGGATGATCCAATAATAGTGGTTGTGTGATGTCTTTTCCACCTGAATGGAAAGATACTTGGCACACCTCCTGGCAATGGGGGGAGGTTTTGAAAGTGCTTAGAGCAATGGGGAACCATGGGGTCCCCTATGGTGTCGAGTGGAGTGTGTGTCACTTCAGCGGTGAGGGGAGGGATATGTATCAAAGAAAATAAATCACATGTAGAAAACAAAGTGACAAATAAATGGTTACTTTCCTTTTAATTTATGCTATGTGATCAATCAAACAAGAAAAAATGGATTTTCTTGTTTTGTGTATGATACAAGATCTTATGAAGGCCTATTTGTCCTTTCCATTCTCAAATTAATTGGTCCTTGCAAAGATATCTCTTATAACAGGTAGTAGGGCCCTGTCTTGAAAGAATTGGTGACGCTTCCAACAACCAATAGAATAAACCAAGGTAATGATTGAGGCTTTAGTTCTCCCACACCTCTACATATATGGAAATATGTCCTTAAATTTTCCACTAAGATACCTTCGTCTCATGGGAGAAGTCGAGTGTTTATCTTCTTGGTAATCATTCACTAGTATTGAGCAATATACAGGTTGGGTAGCCCCATATAGTACCACACACACTAGGACCTAAGCTAAACTTCCTCTAAATCGGGTCATTGATGTGTCTGGGTAGTCTTTTTTGTGAGTTAATGAAGGATTTTAAGCACCCTAAAAGACAAATTCTATGTTTCAAAAATGTAACATGAACATAGCGACTTATGGGATTCCTAACTGCAATGGTCCTAACTTGAGCTATAAATCCTTTTATGGCCCATGTGGGGAAATTTAGTTTGTTCAAGTTATGGTTTATTTTAAGAGTCTTTCTTCACTTATGGTGTGAAAATGTAAGATAAAGTAAACTGTATAAAAGCTCATGAAACTAGATGGCCTTGTACAAAGCTTAGAAATACTTAATGTATGGAGTGTAATGTGTGTGTAAGTGGAAAAGTGAACATAAAAAGTATGTAAAGATGTGGATACATGATGAACCTTTCTAATATCTGCTGCTTACATTAAGTTGTAATTGTTCCTTGCATGAAAAGAAATAATATGTGGATAGTGGGCCACTCACTTCCTTCCTACTACACTATGTGTGCCAATAGGGAGATGAAGAAACTAAGTGCTTTAAGAAAGCTTTCAGATGCAAGCCCAGGATGGTATGAAAAATGCAAGGGAAGTAGGGGCTACTCTCTTTATTTAGTAGCACTTGGTCCTAGTCACAATACTAATGAAAAAAATGCTTTGGTTAGTAAAAAATATGTGTGGATAATGGGCCACTTACCCCTTTTTTAATTAAGCTATGTGAATTGAAGAATAGCAAAATAAATCGAAAAATATGTGTGGATTATGGCCACTTACTCTTCCGCTTAATTAGTCTATGTGTGAGATGCAAACTTGTAAAGTGAAGATTAAATAAATACCCTACTATTAATGATTAGTAAAGAAATTAAACAATCTGAACTAACTGGAAAAAAATGCAAAGGTGAAGGAAATTCACTAAAGGATGCCTATCATCCAGGAAATAAAAATTACAACGATTTTTTGTGCTCTTTGTAAACCACAAGGGTTTACCTTTGCACAGACATGCAAATTTCACATCTGTTTGTGATTAAAGCCACACGATCGATATAAAAAATTAAAATGGTAACTTTCTTAGTTAAAAACAGGTCCAAGAGTGTAGAAATTTCTTGTAGATTCAAACTACTTATGTAATATGCTAAAACAAAAGACTTGAATCTACTCTAATCATAAGTGGAAACAATTAATCGACCGATAAATCACAACATAAACATGAGACAAAATTCAATCACATATGTTCAAAGATTTATCTAAGGGGAAAACTTGCTTCTCAAAACCCCTTCGTATCTATATTACATTAGATCCGAAAATAGAGAAGAAATACAATGCTTGTTCAAGCTTAGACAATCTCTATGATATCACCAAAAAATTGATCATCTAACCTAATTCACTTGATGGATCGATGTACACCATGTAAAGGCAATTTTACCATAGTAAAATTTCTTTCACTGTGAGAAATTACTTAATAAACCACCTTTGTTAAGTAATTTATAGTTAAACCCATGAAGAATAATTAAATAAATCACTATCTATTTGATTTTGTTCTAGGAATAATTAATTAAACCCTTGTTCAATTATTATTCCTTGTCATATTTGACCTAATCATGAAAAATAAACAGATAAATCATTAATTATCTTATTTTTCTCTAAGAATAATTATTTAAAAATCTTTGTTAAATTTGACTAAATGCCTTAGGACTAATTAGATAAATCATTATTTGATTATTATTCCATAACCAATTTCTTGAGATGATAAATAAATCATTTATTTCTTTATTATTTCTAAATAAAGGTTTAAATACTTTTTCCCTCCTAACCAAATATAATAAAATATTCCAAGTGGTTATTCCAAGAATGTGGTTAATAATATTTTATTATTGTTCATTATTTGAGGGTAACTCAATATTTTGCTATAAATAGAAGATTTTTCCATTCATTATTCACTTTTGATTATTTTCATTGTTGCACTCACTATTGTAACTGATTATTTTCATTGTCGCACACCATTTTTGGTTGGGTTTACACATTATAGAGAAGAGAGACTCCACACAAGCTGAAGACGTTTGAGGATAGCCAAGAACCCATCCCATAGAGGGGGACTGGTAACATCTATTTTTTCCCTTCACAAGTGTTATAATAAAAACTATTTTTTGTATATCTGGTTTCCATTGGATGATTGGAGTTATTACTATTTTTTTTGCTGTTTAACTATGATTGTGGCATAGATCAAAATTTTGGCAGGTTTTGTTTCTACCAGTTGCTGCAAATCTACAATGTTTAGCAGCCATTTATATTGTTGAGATTGTTTGTCATCCACAATCTTAAGTGGGTTCTTTTCATACATCTTTGAGAAGAAAACACTACAACACTCTGCACAAGTATAATCTATCTCACTCCCTCACAAGCTAAATATGACCAATACTTAGCCAATTTTACTGCCTTCCAAGCTCCTATTTCCTTGCGTTGTTTCTCAAGGAATTATCACCCTATTTATTAGGGAAATCTCCATCTTGAATTGCACAATCCCTATAGGCCTCTCTCTGACTTCATGCACCACCTGTACAACTTGGAAAATTATACAATTGATAGTACACTGCCCTTGAACTCCAATATCAACTGGGTAACTTAAATTTCGTACATGCATGAGTTAATTATGGTTGATTTATTAGTTAAATGGTTGAACACATGAAGTTGCATCCCACTGCTAGACCTCCGACTAGTTCTTCCAACAATTGGAACTAGTTTAACTGATTTAAACTATTACAAATCTAATTAAACTCAACCTAAGATCCTAAAATTTAGGAACTACTCTACATGACTCAAGTTAGGCACTCAACTCGAATTAACTGAGCCAACTAAGTGAAACTAACTTATTTAAATCATTCTTGTTGTCTTGTGATGCGAAATTACAATTTTCTCCTAATTTAATTCAAGGGAAAATTAAATCATGATTTTCTTGTTTCCATTTTCAACGCTCCCTCTCAATAAGAAAGGGATTATCTACTACTCCGTTCCAACCTCTATGGAACTCGAACTTGCATCTTGACAATGACTTTGTCAAAATATTCGCGTCTGTTCCTTTTTAGGAATGTACTCCAACAACATGATTCTCCTTTGCCCACAATCTCGTAGATGGTGATACTAGATGTCAATATGCTTGGATCGATCATGAAAAACTATATTTTTAGAGAGTTTGATATAACTCTAATTGTCACAGTAAATCACAACGAGATCCATTATTTGACCAAATAACCCAACATGAATCTTCCTCACCCAGATAGCTTCACAAGCTACTTAACTAGCAACCCTATACTCTGCTTCTACTAAACTTAGTGCAATTGATCTCTACTTCCTTTTGTACCAAGAAACTGATGCTAAACCAATACTTAATATGTCTCCTGATGTGCTCTTCTTGTCCAATGGAATACTCGCCCAATCTGCTTATGTGAAGCCTTGCAGCATCACTCCTCACATGAAGTGGCATCCTCTTTCTTCCAATTTCTTGCTAGAGGAGTGTCCATGGGTTTGCTACTGTCCATGAAAAACTTCTTTAGTATCTCGTTGGCATACTTTCCTTGAGAGACAAATAGTTCCCCATCTCCTTGACATACTTCCAAACTAAGGAAATAATTCACAAGTCCCATGTCCTTCATCAAGAATTATCTTGCAAGATCCTCTTTGCAAGACATAATAAACTTCTCAGCACCAATTAAAATTAAATTATAAACATATAATACTATAATCAATAACTTAACTTCAACCACAATATGGCAAATGTTTGCATTTGCTTCACTTTTAATGAAGCCCAACCTCGTGAAATAATTTTTGATCCTGGTGTACCAAGAACGGGGTCTTTGTTTCAATTCATACAATGCTTGCTTGAGTCTTCACACATGAGACTCTTTGTCAAAGGTATCAAATCCTTTTGCATACTCAATGTACACCTCCTCCTCAATCACTCCATTGAGGAAGGTTGCCTTCACTTCCATCTGATGGATCTTCCAACCCATCTATGCTACAAGTGTTAGAATTGTTCAGATAGAAGAGTACCTTGCTACTGGAGAAAAGGTATCCTCATAATCAATTCCCTCCATTTGAGAGAACCCCTTGGCCAAAAATCTGACCTTTTGTTTCTTGATGCCTCCATCTGCTGCTTGCTTCACTTTGTAGATCCACCTATAACCTACCACTGACTTGTTCTCTGGTATTGGGACAACTTCCCAGACACTGTTTCTGACTATGGAATCATATTCGTCTATCATGGAATCAGAACATACTAGCTTCTGCACTGCTTCCTTGAATGAGGGTGGTTCTATCTCAACTAGCTCACTCATCAGATCCATGTACCCAATGTATCGATCTGGAGACCTCCTCTGCCTGCATTATGATGTGGTTGCTCCCACATTCTCTCTAGTATCATGCAATAATCCGTCAACTTCCTTGGTGTGCTTCGTTCCATCTTTGGACGTCTCTGCATGAGTGGGTTCTTCCACTCTTTGCTCATCTTCTTGTGGTTGCTCCACAACATCTTGAGGTTCTTCCTTTGGAGCCAAAAGCTCCTCGTCTGCATGCAATTAAAGTTCCCTCTCAAGGGAACATCTCATGGCCTTCTCTTCATCGAACTTCACATATCTACAAACAACTGTCATCTTATGAGATGGCAGGTACACCTGATAATTATGAGGAGTATAAGTGTACCCCACAAATATTCCAACCTCATCTATCAACTCTAGCTTTTTCCTGACATCCTTGGAAACATGACAATAAACTGGTGATCCAAAGATCTTGATGTGTGACACATGAGGTTTCTTCCCTGAAAAATCTTCTTCTAATGTACTCATCCCAATAATCCAATGAGGAATCTTGTTTTATACATATACAACCATGTTCCATGCTTCATCCCACAAATACAAAAATAGGCCTTGATTATGCAACATTGCCCGTGCAACTCCCACAATACTTCTCTTCCTCTCAGCCACTACATTCTGTTGTGGGTTATGGGGTGCTATGTGCTATTAAGTCCTGTCGAATTACTTCTGACGCACAAAAGTTATTGAACTCATTCAACACATATTAAACATCGTTATCACTCCCGAGAGCCTTCACTTTCCTTCCAATGTGTTTCTCAACAAGTGCTTTAAATTCACAAAATTAGGAGAATGTATGGTATTTCTTCTACATGAAGAAAATCCATCACTTATGTGAAAAAGCATCTACAAATATAACATAATACCTATGCTTGGACATGGAGGCTGTCGAGAAAGGTCCACACACATCTGAGTGAACTCTTTCAAGGAATTCTTGTGCTCTGCTGCCCTTGTCATGAAAGGTGGCTTTGGTGTACTTCCCCAGTGTACACCCTTTGCATGTATCTCACTGCTCTAGTGAACCCTTGAGAAGTCCTGTAGAAATATGCTACACGATCTTCAAAGCTCCATGGTGCAAATGGCCAAGTCTCTTATGCCATAATTCACCGATGTCTCGACTCCACACCTTCTTTTCTTTCATGCTTAAAGCAACACAATCTTCTACTTCCAATTTGTAGAGGTTCTTCACCCAAAACCTGATCCACTTCACTTTTCCTGTGGCGATATGTCTAAGGAAAGCATTTCCTTTGCTAAGTATCACATTGTATCCATGGTCTTCCAACATAGAAACTAAATTTATTTTTTCTTAAGACCCAGAACATACATGACTTCTTTTAATGTGAGAGGAGAACCAGACTCCCTATGAAAAGTAATTGTATCAATACTGGTCACGCTGTACCTTCCATCATCTCCCATCTCAATGTGCATATGGAGGTCCTTATCCTCCAAGTCACTGAAAACTTATTTGTTGACTGTCATATGGAATGAGGCTCCATATCCAGATACCATACACTACCCATCACCAATGTCACCATGCATGCAATGAGTGTGAAATCCAACTTGAATTATGAAGCTATAGCTTCACTTACTGCTCCTCTTGAGGGCTTCTTGTGTGGACACTTCATGTCATAGTGTCCTAGCGCATGATAATGAAAACATTTAATATTCAACAAGTTTTTCTTCTTTCTTCCTTGACTGAAATCCCCTTTGGATTGGGATTAATTCCCTTTCCCTTTATTTTCCTTTCTAGCCAAGGCACAATTCTCCTCATCATCATGCTTGGATGAGGTTCCATCTCTGGTGTTCCACCTCTTATTGCACCAAGTTGGACTACAATCATTCCTAATTTGGTAGCTTCTCCCTCCCATTTACCGAATCCTAGTAGTTATGCCAGCTCTCGGGAAGGCTTAGAAGTTCTAGGATTACTAGATCATCTTCAAAAATTGTAATACCAACACTCCCAAGTTCATTTGCTCAAGCATTGTGGTATTGTGTCGCCCTTCTCCATATTGATATTCCAAAGCTTTTCCTTCAATGCCAACTTGCTGTGGTCACTACTGTTTTGACACAAGTCTATCAAGGCTTGCCACATTGCATATGGTGTATCCTTCCCATGGCGATTTGAGACAATATGATCTCAAAATCATTCTAGTATGATCCTCCTTGCCTTTTCCACACATTTCTTCCACTCTTCTAGATCTTGAGCATCAGTTGCTGGAGTTTTAGGAATATAATTGTCTATGAATTCCTTCAACCTGTTATCTTCCAATACTACCTTCATCCTATCCTTCCAAGCAATATAATTTGAGCTACCCTCAAGGGAATACTCGTGTCTCAATCCATAGAACGACATCCCGATGGCTCTAAAGAATGATACTACAAATTTGATTTCACCTGCAAAGACAAACTCAAATTATTCTCCTCTATTGTGATCCATGCTCTAATACCATGTAGAAATTCCTTATAGATTCAAACTACTTATGTAATATTATAAAACAAAAGTCTTGAATCTACTCTACTCATCAACGGAAAAAATTAATCAATCGAGAAATCACAACATAAACTTGAGACAAAATTCAATCACATATGCTCAAAGATTTATCTAAGGGAAATCTTGCTGCTCAAAACCCCTTCCTATTTGTATTGCATTAGATTAAAAAATAGAGAATAAATACAATGCTTGTTCAATCCTAAACAATCTCTGCACAAGTATAATCTATCTCACTGCCTCACACGCTGACTCTGGCCAATACTCAGCCAATTCTGCTACCTGCCAAGCTTCTATTTCCTTGTGTTGTTTCTTAAGGAATTAACCCCCTGTTAATTAGGGAAATATCCATCTTGAATTGTGCAATCCCTATAGGCCCTTCTCTGACTGCATGCACCACTTGTACAACTTAGAAAATTACACAACTGATAGTACACTACCCTTGAAATCCAATCTCAAATGGGTAACTCTAATTTCAATAATGTATGCATTAATTATGGTTGATTTATCAGTTAACTGGTTGAACACATGAAGTTGCACCACACTGCTACACCTCCTATTAGTTCCTCCAACAGTTGGAACTAGTTTAACTGACATTAACTTAATTTAACTGAATTAAACTATTACAACTCAAATTAAAGTCAACCTAGGCTCCTAAAATTTAGGAACCACTCTACATGAATAAAGTTAGGCCCTCACCTCGAATTCACTGACCGAACTAAGTGAAATTAACTTAATTAACTCATTCTCGTTGTCTTGTGTTGTGGAATTACAATTTTCCCCTAATTTAATTCAAGGGAAAATTAAATCAAGATTTTCTTATTGCCATTTTATACAAAGAGGGCTTGCAAAATTCAAGAGAATTAACAAAGGCATAATGGAGTGAAAATGTAGAGAGAAAGGTCCTGCAAAAACAACCGTTGGATCAAATAATGACAACTAGTGGGGTCACCATCTTGTAATGGTGTTTTTGTTGCTATGGAGTACCAAAGACACCTTCCTTGGAGTTGGTTGTTACCAACAAGTAAAATACAAGTAATTGGTTGTTGTTAGTGGACATACATGGGTAAACAAAGCATTGAAAATAATGGAAATAATGCATTCACAAACATAAACTACAACTATACGAAATAACAAATAATCAAGATTAATGAAGCGAACACATCAAGAAAGTAATGGAAAAGGGTTCCCTTTATTGACTGTTGATTGTAGAACAAATACAATAGATGAATAAAAGAAACTTGGAGTTGTTTGAGAAATGGTGCTCAAAATTCCTCAACAAGGAATTTCCTTTCTCAATCTCCTTGCAAGCTTTCTCTCTCAAAGAAGTATGAATACTCTTCCAATGATGAAATCCTCTTCTCAATGAAATTCTTGATTTCTAGGAACCAATTTTGATATCATAACAATGCTTTTCTTATTCTTGTTTTTTATCTCTCCTTGAACTTCTATTAATAGATTTTCTTGGACACTCCTCCTTTCCTTGGCTCATCAATGTGGTGGCTCACCTCATAAATGAGATGAGAGCTACCATCTACTTTCCTTAAAGGCTTATTGGGGCTCAAGGCTCCAATTCGTCAGCCCATCATGTCAAGATTTGGAGTGTTGCTCAAGTATGTTTGCAGCCTGAGGTGATGACTGCATGTTATTGCGTCCACGTGGCTATCAAAAGAAATAGTCACATGAATGTTAATTTTTGGTAATGGTGCACTCGTGCAGTCCAATTTTTTAACTTGAACCTTAGGAATTCTTTTTATTTTTGGTCTTCATGGTGCTTCTAGCTGAAAATGGCACCTCCATATGTGTTGATCATTGAATTTAAGTGTATTCTAATGTGTACAAATGAGTGTACAATTTTCACATGATAACACCTGTAACTCATTGTATATCTTTTGGTCCATGTGGAGTGGCCTCTTGTATGTGACAAGGATGCATTGACAAAATTAGTGGTAGCATGCACAACAATATGGACATATGTTTTTCAGCCCCATTACATGTTCGAGGGGAGTATGTTCAGCCTAGTAGAAAAACGAAGCATGGTATGCCATCATTGACATAGAGGCATGGTGTTGGTGTTGACATGGAGACATGTTGTTTGTTGGTTTGGTGTTGGCATGAGGAGATAATATGTTCTCATTTTCATATAAGTTGATATCAATAATGTTCCACCATAGTTATCCACCCTTTAAATTTACACTGATGTCAAAGGGGGAGAGTGACAATGAAAAAAGGAGAATGAGATCAATTTTTAGTGATGTGTTTGTACATTGACATCAACGCCAAAGGGTGAGCATGTTGGATATGTTGTCTCATGGTGTTTACATTGATGTAAACCTAGTAGTGATAATCCTCATGTGTCATCATAGTAGCAATGGTCCTCATGGTCCTATTGGTTCAAAAATTCTCATGGTGATGGCATTGATGTGGCGACCCTCA
>APFE030267643.1:32405-50621 GCA_000404065.3 Pinus taeda | reverse complement strand
CATCCAACAACACACCATCCACTTCCACATGGTGACGCCATTGCAACCATGACCGCCACCATGCATACACACAAGTACATAGAGCATAAGCATAGAGAACGCATATATGCAACCTAAATGAATGCATGACTAACACACCGCCCATCTAATCCAAGGGGTGAACCATGCTTTAATACCACTGTGTAACCACCTCCTCCCACATTTACCCAAGCTACTCGGTCTAGTGGGGTAAACATGTGATGATAGGATACTATGATGTGATTCAACTCCCTATGTATAGTTAAGGAAGTGGAACCGATAGAACTAAACCAAACTAACCTTCCACACATGCTACAGAACCTCTAGGAGCCACCCTACCCTTATAGGTGATAAACCCTTGAGTAAACTCAACATATCACCATACAACACCCTATTCACTCCCTTAATAAGCCATGCATGTGACTATAGGCCTCTAGTCACTTCCATCGTAAGGGAAAGCCAACGACTGTGGACTTTCTCAGCTACTTCAATGCCAACAACCCTAGATTTTGTGCCACTTTTTCAGGGTTAGGAATCAGGCCACTTCCCATAACTCCATGAAGCCTTCAAGAACTATAAATAACATCAAAACATGAGTATTGATGCAAAAATTTAATCAATAAACTGACTAGAGCCCTACTAGCCGTGACAGTCATTTCATCAAACATGTCACAAATATGTATTCTGAAGATCATAACAACATATATGAGCATAGGGGTCTAATTCTTATTTGAGAACCATTAGGAAGAATTGATGCCTTATCACAATAGTTGCATTATCCACTAATAGGTCACATATTCATTGTTTGTTCATTTACTAGGCAAAACATGATGAGAGCCATACATCAACATTCCTATAAATAATTCTCATAATCAACATATAAACCACGAAAATAGAAAGGATATGACAGCCATATAAATCACATAATAACAATTACATTTTCTCATCAAATACAAGAGGAAACAAGCTCTTATTAACATATGCGAAATGAAACCAAGTGTGGGACTTCCACGAACCACCTAACCATAGATTGGGCTGAAACAAATCTTTCTTTCAGCCAATCACCCTCGCGCCATATTCCAAACATTAATATGGGATCTCATGGAACAAATCAAACAAAACCAAACCAAGGCTTCAAGAGGCCAAACCACCTCAACCCTTAACTAGTGATTCCACCTCTCAGTCAAACACCACTAACCATCAATATATCGGTCTCTATCCAAGTTTTCCAAGGTTCCAGAGCATTTGTTCCAACCATAGCTTCCAATACTAGTAACTCAACCCACATATGTTGTCAGGATTCCAGAGAGTTTCTCCAACCAGGGATTCCATGACTAGTAAATCAACCCACCAAGGGATTCTAGAGAGTTTTTCCAACCAACGCTTCCAAGACTAGTAACTCAATCCAAGATGTTATAGGGCTTCTAGAGAATTTGTCCAACCAATGATTATGGGAACTAATAACTCAACCCACAGCCAAAGGAACATGAGAACTGAACAAAAAAGAAAGGTAAACCCACAACGCCATGGTTATCCAAGAAATAGAAAGGCTAGGAAAACCTCCATGCCAATGAAATATTATAACCAAGACACAACATCCATGTGCCATGCATGCCAAACTAGCAAGGAAATCATACATGTAATTCGGTACCTGTAAGAAAAACCTGTTGTAGTTGTTAATCCCGATGTCCTCTTGCACTTTTATGCTCTTCCTTTGCCTTCTTGATCCAAATCCCAAGTATGACACACTCCTCCAAAACTGCTCCAAGAAACATTTAAGTTTCCAAGAGTATGAGAGAGAAAGAGTAGAAAATGAGGGCTCCAAAACTGAACTAGCAAAAAACTACAAATTGATCACGAGAAGCCTTTTTATTAATGAGGCCACTATTTTCTTCAATTTTTCATTATTTTCCTTCATTTTCTTCCTAACATGAAACATGTGACCTTTCGCCTCCCTTTTCTCCTCTTTTCCATTATTTTGATAAATAAATGCCGCATACCTTTTCAAATTCGTAACCATTACATTTTCCAATTTACTTAGCCATTAATTAATCACAAGTGATCCCCATCACTATGTTTTTTCCCAACATTTAGCTTGGAATATGTGTTCCATGACCTTGGTTATTATCTCACCTTTATTAACTTTATTACATGGATTTTTAACTAAGGAAATTACATCAATATGCTTGATGTATTCATTAGCATAATAGAAATACTCATATGATATATACCCCTTTGTCATAGACCCCTCGGGTTTTACCCTTTGTCAAACAAAACCTTTCAATTTCTTCATGTACCTCTCTAAGAATAACATCCAATGAAAAGAAATGAACCCAACTAATCCAACCTCATCTACTAGGTGAATTAGAAGATTAACATGCAAGTCCATGAAACTGTTCGGCAATTCCTTTTCAAACATACAAAAAATCTCAGCTATATCTTGATGCCACCATGGAATGCTAGCCATATGATTCTCCTTTGATGTGATCCAACGTACAAATGCATATAATTTAGATATGGCACGTCATAGGTCTTAGCGAAAGTCATGGTTCACATACCCACACACGAGAAGAGGGTAATGACACTGCAAAATAAACAATACATTATACAACAGTTTTTTTTATAAAATATCCCATTACATAAAAACAAAAAAAATAATAAAACCATGTTTTTGACATACGTACTCTTAGAAGGTTCAAATAGTCATGTGATTTCAACCGTGACAAACAAGCATCCACATTGAAGCAATGTCGTAATGAAGACCCATATAAATAAGGCACCCTCACATTCATTATAACTTCCTTTGAGAAAGAAATACCATATTTATTAAAAACCCAAGGGATATCACCTTCTTTGAAAGACCAAGAGGGGCCAACCTCTCCTCTAGTTTCTTGTCTTGGCCAATGTTTCTTTTTAGTTTTTTAAGAAATAATATCTCTCCTAACAACCAATGTTTCACTTTATTTCGATGATATGTGCCTCCATAAAGAAGACGAAATATTTTTAAATATATGCATGGGATCTAGTAAGTGGGCAATATTAAGCTGCTCCCAATATCAGAGCTCATAAAACACAAATTTATTTTTCATCCCAATGGGTAATTTCTCAACATAGGTGTCGAAGAAATATAGATCATTGAACATAAGCTCCCCATTTGAATCTAACATTTCTGCAAACTCCTTCTCCTTCTTTATCTCATATGCTCTAAGCCATCCAGCTGGTGTAATAATTGCAGGCCTTTAGGTTTTATTTGGTTTACCATTTAAAATGGATGTTTCTCTTTTGTAAGGGTGTTCTTCTGGGAGGAATACCCTCCAGTAGTCATAAACTAGATTTCGTAGGTGGTCGAACCACTTAGCCTTCAGAGAAGGTCCACAACATTTACATCCATGCTACCCTTTTTTTACAAGACCTATGAAATTATTGTATATAGGTTGACACATTAGTGACCATGAAGATCTGAAACAATTGCAATGAATTAAATTAATATGTGAAACAATATGTTACTAAACAAATTAATAAGAATGTAATTTACCAAAGAAAACTCCTAAACCTAGATTATCAAGTGTGGTGTAAGAACATATGCCATACAACGTAAAACTCATCTCTGTTGTGATGGGTCTTGATACATCATACATATGTATCCCTTCCTATAATTCCTTAAATTCATCTATCAATGGTTGTAAGTACACATCCATATTCTTCACTTCTCTTCTACTAGGGACTATGAGAGGCTACATAATATGTTCATTATTTATGGAAAACCTTGGGGGGGTATTGTTATTGATCACTACTATAGGCCAAACATAATAGTTGGTGTTTTGGAGGGAATATGGGTTGACGCTATCCATGGATATGTTGATTCGTAGACTTGGCACTTCATCCTTAAATTTTTTAGGCCATTTATCCTCTATATGCTTCATGGCTATTGAATCTGTTGGTATTCACATAACTCATGAATCAATTCTATGTGAGACATACCATCCCTGAAGCATAGCTAATTATTTGCAACGAAAGTGTCTTTGAATCCTTGGGATTATAGGCATGTTCCTCAATATATTATGACGAGGATCATGTGATTTACCTGTTTTTTTTAATTATGGTACCTTCCATGCCCACATTTTTGACATATACCTTTGTTTGCATATTCTCCTCTATATAGAATACAATAATTCTGATATGCGTGATATAATATGTACTCAAAACAAAACATTTTCGACAACTTCTTTGCCTCTTTGCAGCTACCTCACAAGAAATTATCACTCGAAAAAACCTTATCTTTGAATATCCCATAGTTGGTGGGGAATATAATTGTACAATGTCAATATTTAACATTCATAAAATTGACCATTTTTAAATTTGGTTGTGGAAAAAATATAAGGAACTTGATCGATCATGCAAGTCAATTACCTCAATATTGTCGAGGAACATACATTCGACGTGCCGAGCATTTCTTTCACATTTTACAACAACACAATTGTTCCTAGATGAGTAGAATTTGACTTGCCGCCAAGTCCAAAATGTGGGGTGGTTGAAACAAATTTCATGCTTTTGAATAAGGTATTAGTGATATGAGCATCATCCCCCAGCTCATAATTTTGGAATGCATCTAACAACATTGCCTCCATGGAATTTTTATCCCATAAGTAATCATCCATACCAACCTCCATTTGATTGGCTTCATTTCCAACTTGTCATGAAGAACTACTATTGCTCTAGATATTCCTAATTGGTGAATCTGGACGTAATGGGAATTCAATAGGTGGTTGATTCAACCATTCTTTTTATGCTTCCTCTCGTAGTATTTCTCTTAATGAAACATTCCCTCGATTTGATGTTATAGTGGCGTGTTCTGAAATATGGTAGGTGGATCGTTCATCATCAGTAGAATCCTAATTTCAAAAAATATTGAATGTCATTAGTACAATATCAACTATATTAGTAAGCATCACAACGCAATTGGTTTGTTCAATTTTCAGTATACCAAAAAATTATTATCATCGTTGATCTAGGATTGCAGCTATAATATTCCATGTTCCATTTGGAAGGGTGAAGAGGCTTTCCATTTTCATCTGCCAACTACTTGTGTTATGATGCTCCTGATAAGAGCTTCCGACATTTTTGAAAATAATATGGAGTAATATTTTCTACATCTGAACTCGATTCTGAATCTGGATCCTACAAAAAAAATTCATACATTTTTATTCAAATTTGCATGGGTTAAAAAAAATCAATTAGATAATCAAAATATAAATAAAATCCGAACTTACTTGATATGGAAAGGGAGAACTCCGCTATGGACTTTGATCAACTATATGGAATGAGATGGAATTTGAAGAATTTGTGTTAAGTACCCATAATACTAGTGTATTCCCATTATTTTTATTATTATTTGAGCCCTCTATTGTTATTTTTGTGCCCATTTATCCCCCATGTTGGTATTTCCGTGTCCCCATAAAAGCCCATTATTTTTATTGTTGTGCCCTTACATTATTATTTTTAAGTAGGCTCTGATTATATTGTGACCCCTTAGACTCATATATATACCAAAGAGGTATTGTCATTTGGATCATCAAATAATTGTTCATTTATGTAATGTAAAGGAGGTTTCCCCTTTGAATTGGATAGTTTTTAAGTCATTTATATATCTTTTCTTCAGCTTTTTTAGTTGGTTGCATAACATTTGGTATTAGAGCTTTGGATTCTAGGGTTTCGCTTCTTCAAACATGACATATTGTAATTTTCACTATAACTTTGTTTCTATGAGGCTTCAGAAGCTGAAATTTCGACCACGTCGAGATGAAATATTGGTGAACTTCATGTATGAATTTTAGATCTTGGTTCGCTATATTTTTGGAGATATTATTTGAGGAAGTTAGGGTTGTTGCAAGCTCCAGAAGTCCATCTCAAACAAGTGACCTAGATAAAATCGTCATAACTTTCTCTCTGAGCATCAGATTTGAAATTTGTAAAATGAAACTGAAATTACATGAAATTTAGTTTTTTTGTATAATTTTCAGTTCTAAAGGTCAAAACAGTGACACGTTGCACTCCATACAAGTTTTCTCTACTGAACGAGTCTATAATCAGGTCATCGTGGTAGATTGGGCATATCTCTTTGTTGAAGAATCCAATCTCATCCTGAATTATGGGGTTGGAAAGAAGACTCATAGGGATACTATAGGACATAATTTTAGACCTTGGAGATCCGAAATTACATAGATATAACAAATTCGATATCGAGCTCCTACAAAACAAGAAATATGTGTGTAGTTTTCTAAATTTTTGTATAACTTTTGTTTGAAAAATCAGTTTGAAGTCATTCAAGGGGCATAATGAAGCATAAATATCATTTTTTATTCAAAAATGCCTCAAGAAAAAAATGGATATACCTAGTAAGCAACTAGAAAGCTCTACTATGATGCATGAAGAAGAGGAAGAAATGTAACATGATATATCAAAATTACAAGACCAAGTGCAACAAATCTCGCTCTCGTAAAGAGTAACCAAAAATGAATTGGAATCTAAGATGGATGGTTTAGAAGAAAAATAAAAGGAAACATGGAGGTTTTTAAAGTAGACATGGATGCAATTAATGTCAAGTTGGAAGGGTTGACAAAGTTGTTGCAAGAAATACTTCCCGGTGGTGATAAGGTAATCCATGAAAATCATGATTAGGACAAAAAGAATATGAATTATGATTTTAGAGACTCCAATGTGGGGTTTAAGAACCACAACATTCTAAATATAGATATGAGGAATTTTTATGGAAAGGATTCAGTAACCTGGATACTACAAAAGGAGAAATATTTTGATCCCTGTGCTGTGTAACACAGACAAAAGGTACACATTACATCTTTATATTCAGAACCTAATAAGTTTGTATGGTATCGATGATTTTTTTTCTCATAAACCACTTGTCACTTGGTCAATTTTTATGGAGGAAATGATATCACATTATGATGATACAAAGAGCAACATCTTATTTATCCAATTGATAAATCTCAAACAAAATGGTTCAATGGCGAAGCACATTGAGGACTTCCAAAAATTTAATATCAGGGTAACTGATATTCCAGAAGAGCATAAGATTGATGTTTTCATAGGGACTTTCATGGATAACATCCAACATGAGGTTCAACTTTTGGGAACTTGATTCACTGGAGAAGGAATTCAAGGTGGAAAGAAAATTTGAAAGAAAAATTATGGCAACAAGGAAGTTTACCACTCATAATTACAAAGATGGAAGTGTTGTTGCTCCTAGTCTTCTACAACCTACAAGGTTGAAGCCGCAAAAATTGGAGGAAAAAAAGAGAAAATTGATTTTTTTTAGTTGTGATAACAAATACACTAAAGGTCATAAGTGTGTAGAGAAGAAATTATTCTACATAGATTGTGAAGGGGAGGAATAAAAGGAACAAGAAACATCAAAAGAGGAGGATATACACCAGGAACCAACCCCAGAGAAAGAAGAAATGAATCTGACCATATCTTGTAATGCATTTGAAGGAATTACCACTCCTCAAACTCTCAAGGTAGAAGGATATATCAAGAAGAAAAATGTAATAGTGTTGATTGATTCAGGTAGTACCCATAATTTTATTCACTGTAAGATAACCAAGGAATTGAATTTCTTTCTATATCCAACACCAAAGTGTCAAGTGATGGTTGCAAATGGAGGAACTATAAATTTCTCTGGAAAATACCATAATATCAAGCTATGTATGGGGGAATATGTATTGAATAGTCTAATGTTTTCCATTCGAATGGGTGGTGTTGATGTTGTACTATTAGTCTAATGGTTACAATATTTGGGGATGATAGCTTTTAATTTTCAAGAACTTTTCTTGAAATTTTTTGGGAAGGAAAGGAAGTTGAATTAAGGGGTATCACAGGGAAATGAGGAAAGTTAATCAACCGTAATGGCATGACAAATATTATGAAGAAATAAAAACAAAGTGTAATTGCACAATTATGCTCACTAGAGGCTCAAACATCAAAATCATATATTTCTCCAGATCTCCAAAAAATCTTGGATAATCATTCCAAGGTATTTGAGACTTCCAAAGGCCTCCCATCGATTCTTGATCATGATGGGGCTATTCATTTGATTCCATGAAGTGTTCCTCCAAACACCAAACTTTACAAATATCCTTAAGCCCAAAAGAGAGAAATTGAATACAAGGTTGTAGAAATGCTAGAGGATGGTATAATTAAACCTAGTCAAAGTTCCTTCTCTGCTTCAGTAGTATTGGTGCACAATAAGGATGGATCATGGTGTATGTTCCTAGATTATAGGGATCTCAACAAGATCACTATTAAAGATAAATTTCTCATTACTGTCATTGATGAATTGTTGGATGAATTACATGGAGAAATTTACTTCACCAAGTTGGATCTTCATTCAGGATATCATCAAATTAGAATGAAGACTAAAGACATTTCAAAAACAAAATTCAGAACTCATGAGGGTCATTATGATTTTTTGGTCATGCCTTTTGGCTTTACTTATGCACCTTCCACATTTTAAGGTTTGATGAATTCCATTTTCAAAGCCTTCCTTAGAAAGTTAGTGTTAGTATTTTTTGATGATATACTAATCTACATCAAGTCTTGGAAGGATCATTCTCAACATGTTGACAAGGTGCTCAAACTATTGAGGAGAAACAACTATATGAAAAAACCTCCAAATGTTTATTTGCAGTATAGGAGGTGGAATAATTGGGTCATATTGTATCTCATGGGGGTATTAAGGTAGATTAAAACAATTAAGGAATGGAAAATCCCCACAACCATAAAGAATCTTCGAGGATTTCTCAGGTTGATAGGGTATTATCACAAGTTTGTTAAGAATTATAGGAGAATAACATCACCTCTAATAACATTATTGAGGAAAGATGCATTTTCTTGAACTCAAGAAGCAAGTAAGGACTTCAAACATCTTAAACAGGAAATGTAACAAGCACCGATATTAGCTACATCAAACTTCACAAAAACCTTTATTGTGGAATGTGATGCCTCAGGAAATGGAATTGGTGTTGTTTTAATGCAAGAAGGAAGACCCATTACTCTTGAAAGTCGTCCAATCAAAGGAAAGTATTTACACAAACCTATTTATGAGAAGGGAATGTTGGTAATACTACATTCACTAAAGCAATGAAGACCTTACCTAATTGTTTTGGAGAATTTGGTATCTATGGATAAATACTAATTCCCTAGATAAGTAGCCATATCTAGAACAACATTTTAAAGCACTTTATCCTTTTCCTATAAGCAATAGATAAGACAAAGAAGATGAGAAGACCTACTTGTAGTTCCGCTTTCCTCTTGTCTCCTTTGTATCAATCCTGTCGCTCCTTCCTGTACTTAACACACTTGAGAAGTACCTATAAACATTAACAGAAGACAAAGAATCGATCAAAGCAAAAGATATATTGAATACAAGTAAATGGAATCAAATACATTCACAGATATAAGCATCATATAACAAGATACGCATATGGGAAAAAGGTTCAAATACTTTATTTAATAGAAGAGGGAATTACAACCATCAAGTCTGATTCGAAGTCACTCCTCCAACTTGGATCCCATCCACATCACATCAAAAGCATGACAAACTTGTAGCATAACAATACTTGTCTCAAAGTCAATTCTCATAGCAACATTATCTCCTTACAATTCAACATAGTCCAATCCCTGATCACTTAGATGAGTGTTCAATTTATAGGAGGATGAAGGAGGTCATGTCATAAATGGGGGTATTGAATGGCCTTGCATACTTAGAATTAGTTCCATGGAGGAAGGGATGAGAGGATAGGATGCATCTTAACTCGTTCCTCATTAATTTTCGAGCTCATAGGAGTTGATAAGTAAGGGAAACTTCTAGATGACTCCAAGAGATAAGAATATTCCTCAAACCCTATGTGAATTTCGCACAATCTCGCCCAGCGCAGGTGAAAGAGGAACTAAGTGCTCTGTAAAGCACCCTGGCATGGACTCAACAGATTTGCAACACACCCTTACATGGGCCTACCTGCTCTGGTCCCTTTAGAGGTCATTTTAGGTTGTCTTCAAGTCATGAAACTATCCGGAAAGGAGGCATTCAAAAGTGTGACTTGTTTAGGGCATGTAGAAACTGAAATTAGAGTTTGATGAGCCCTAAAACATTGATCTGGATGATGGGAGTGATGTGCCCAAATGGATTTGTAACAGCTACCCCCTAAAGCATGAAGTCGAAAAAATGTTAATGTCGAATGAAATGCTTTACAATGTGATGAGGAGGTTTCAATTACAATACATATATCATGATTGTTTTTTATTTTTCATTAATTTTTGAGGGAAGACCTACCCATGCTCAGCATATAAAATTTCATTACATTTACACATACAGTCGTCTACAAATATAGAACCATGATCGGAATGACCATTAATGTAAAGCCATTGTACATATGATTTAGTACTCCTGAAATCGTAGCCCGGATGGATGAAACTAGATCTGGGGTCTTCTATCTCATTCAATCGTTCTCTCAAGTACGAGTCTATGTGAATATGTGATCTGAAGTCAAACATGGGAAGACATTGTCTGATTACTAGCCAATGTTGTAAGTCATTAACATATGCGAGAGAAATCACCAATAATGATAATGATCCTCAAGGTACTATAGTACATTCTACATGATGTGAATAGATGTTTTGATGTTGAACACCATACAAAGTCTTTCAGTCGAAGGCCATTGATGTCAACCTATCGCCAAAAGCAAGAAACTTGCCATTGATGTATGCAAGCCTCAAGGTACTGGAAGGGTGTTTCTAAGTCAACTTCTTGGATAATGTGTTGATGTCGACAAGAAGGGACTCATCCCAGGAGGGTCTTGATGTATCCCACATCAAAGACACAAAACAAGTGTAATGATTTTGGAGATGGAATTTGATTGATGACACAAGGTTCAGGAATGGCAGTCAGGAAAATGAACATTTATGGTATTGCAAAGGATGAAGTTTAACTGAATGACTTCTCTTGAACATATCAGTGACACAGAATCAATTGGCAGCATTGATCCAAAACAAAAGTGATGGATGGTGTGATATACCATAGGTATGATAATCGTCAAGCAGATAACCCAACCCAAATAGTCACGGAGATGAAGTGAAAGTGTCATGTTCAAGAACAACCTACTACCATAAAGTGGTTTTCCCCTTTTTCCCTTTTCCCTAGTCATTGTTGACCAATACCTCTTTATTTTTTTATCAATCTTGAGGAGGATAACATATGCTTGTTGTATAATTCCACCCTTCAGGTGAATCCATCGCTATGTGATGTTTTAACGAGTCTAGCGAAGATAAATCTCGGTCTTGTCATGATCAACAAGTTTTTCGTTATTTGATGTTTTAACGAGTTTAACGACAAATATAACTTGGTCCTTTTCATGTTTAGAGAGTTTGAAAAGCGAGGAAAAGAAAACTCCACGAGTTCTTTTTTGTAGATTTGTCTCTCAAGCCCGAAAAAGCGTAAAACAATATGAAAGAGAACCTATTGACCATGTTTGGTCAATGTATTCCTTTTTCATAAATAATCTATCTTAACTTGAAAAAGGGTTAAACTTATACTGAGTATATGTCATTTCCAATCCGTTAACGAGTTGAAAAGGACAAGAGATCAACAATCTTTTCATATTTAGGGAGTATGAAAAGAGCTTAAAGAGGACTCCAATTTGAGGAATGAGTGGTGTCTAGGATAGCAACTGGTTTCGGCGATGTTGGAACTTCTCAAAACATGTTGATTTCTGTGAATAGGCTAGCTAATAAGACCACTCACTGCAACTGTTCCTCAAAAAGGGTAAAACAACCAAGTGAAAGCGTATGATTGGCCAAGAAGATAGTGACGATGGAAGGAGAAAAAACCAAGGCTCATTTGATGGAAGAGGCTGATAGAATGGAAATCACAAGGGTTAAAGTGGAGATGGGTTCATTGTTACACAAGATTGAACCATAGGGAACTATGCTTGGATTCGGTTTCATGTTTACACAAGATTGAAATGAAAAACTATGCTTTGATTCAGTTTCATTTTTACACGAGCTTAAAATGAAGAACTATGCCCCCAGCATGATGAAAGGGAGAGTCTCCTGTAACCAGATGGAATTCGCTGCGGTGAAGTAGGATAGTTATCCAACACCTTTTTGGCTTTGTCCGGATAGGGAAAAAGGTGAACGGGGTGATTCCCTTCACATAACCTACAGGGAAACTTAACTTTACCACTAGGTGCATGTTCTCCAAGCTTCATTACATTAACCTAAGTAGACTACTTGTCACTATCAGGTGGATGGAATGAAGGTTCTTTTATGAGATCAAGTGAAAGACTCAACTGGGATTTTACGAGATCTACTCAAAGACTCGAATTGGAACTGGGGACCTTGTTTCATTTTTTAATGAGCTTGACACAAAACAAGGAACTCTACTCAGATTCCTTGTTTCATTTTTTAACGATCTTGACACAAGACAAGGAACTATGCTCATATATCTTGTTTCATTTTTTAACGAGGTTGACACAATACCAGGAACTATCCACATACCCTTGGTTTCATTTTTTAACGAGGTTGACACAAGACAAGGAACTATCCTCATATCCTTGGTTTCATTTTTTAATGAGGTTGACACAAGACAAGGAACTATCCTCATGGACCTATTTCATTTTTTAACGAGGTTGACACAGTAAAATAACTATCCTCATATTCTTTATTTTTTTTTAACGAGGTTGACACAAGACAAGGAACTATCCTCATATTCCTTGTTTCATTCTTTAACGAGCTTGACACAAGACAAGGGACTATGCTCGTATCCTTGTTTCACAACTCATAAGAGGTCATGACTTCTAAGAGGTTCTCATCAGATGGGAGAATAATGCTCTAGAATGGATCCATAGCAAGGAATCCATTAGAGAGATCTGGTTCCAATGCCACCAATACAGAATGTACAACATCACTGAATTGATCGTCAGTTGATGTAGGCATGGAACAGGTTACCACATAATTAACCCATGGCGGGGATGATACCATTGGTACAAAAAGACCATTTAGGGAATATGGTTAATTGTAAGCCATATTTGGACCGGGAAATGAAAGCTTGTCAATGGTGACAATTATGCCTTCATGCGGGAAACACATCACTCAAAAGAGTGTTGAAACAATAGCTCCCATGTCATAAACATAGTCACGCCCAAGAAGTAAATTATAATCTAGAGGGTCAGGGATTACCATCACATTAAGATAAACAATTTTTTCTCCCAAAGTAATAGGTAACTAAGGAAGTATCCCTAATGGTTGATTGGTTCCTATGTTAAAAGCCAACATATTCTACGTAACAAACACAAGTGGTGGTGAACTAAGTGCTTGCCATGCAGTTGAGAAAAGGATACTCACAGATGCACCTTCATCTATAATAGTGCCAGATACAATCATATTACAAACATGTACTATGATCTGGAAAGGCACATAAGAGGGAAGACAGGATCCTGCCTGTCGATTCCAATCAAAGGAAGTGCCTAGACTACTTTGAGGGGGTACTGTAAGAACAAGAGAATTATCCCCTTGAGTTACAAGAACGGGAGGATTTTCCTCCTGTCTCGATGGAACAAGAGGATTTCCCCCAAGCTCATTGGAATCTAAAGAAACAAAAAGAACCTGAGTGGCATCATATTCATTCTCTTCAGGAGAGGTACGATTAACTGAAGGTGAAATCGGGTCAAATTTTTCCTCGACCTATGATCGGTCAGGTATAGACTCATGGGATTCACATTCAGAGAGAGTGGGTTTGACCAACGGTTGATTTGGGTTAGTCACTTTATCAACTAGTCAAGGATTAAGGGATAGTCTTCTGTAACTAGATGGAAGACATTGCGATGAAGCGGGATAGTTATTCAACACTTTTTTGGCTTCATCCAGATAGGGACAAAGGTGAATGGGGTGATTCCCTTCACATAACATACAAGGAAACTTAACTTTACCCTTCTTTCCATGAACTTTACTACCACTAGTTGATGGTGTGTCACCAGCATGATCTCCAGAAGTTGATGACACAGGATGATGTGAACAGGAAGACCATTCTTCAAAGATCTAAGGAATACAAGAAAAATTTCATAGAAGATGGTCTCCTGCACAAAGTTTGCATGGATATCGAACTTTGTGAGGCTTATCAGATGGTTTCTCATCAGAAGTTGCATTCAAAGAAATGGTTGCTTGGTTCCCCCCTGCAAAATTTTCTTCTTCTTTTTCCCTGTCTTCTTCTTCTTAGCCACCTGGTTACTAGTATCAATACTTTCACCAGGCGATGAGGAAGAAGGGGAGGAAGAAAAAGCCGAGGAAGAAGGAAAAGGGTCAACTTTAGGATCAACTGGAGGTTGATTTTGTCCAGTTGGAGGAGTACTTGATTGCGGAGAAATCATGACATTTTGAACCAAGGAGGTTGAAAACAACCATCCTAGAATGCTAATGGTAAGTCCCAAAAGGGACAACGTAGCCATAAGAGGAGCACCAATATTTCCGAAAGGAAGAAAAGGATTAGGATTCCCATCAAAAGGAATTCCTTGATCAGTGGAATCAGGATTTGTCGCTATATGTCTCAACCTAACATCAACTAAGGAGTGAGCATGGAGGATGTTATCCATGGTCAATTAATTTTATTCTAATCGTAACACAACAAAACAAAAGAGGGATAATCTAGGCAAAAGGTTTACCAAGCAACTGTGAACTACAAAATACCTCCTGGCAAACCGAGAAGTACGGGTAGGCAATCTCTCTGAATGTTGTGTTCGGTGTATCACAGTGTACAATGTGTAGTGTCCTATCTAGGGTGCTAGACTAGATTATATTTATTATCAACCAGGGTGCGTAGACTTAGAGGCATGCGTCTAAAGTATATAGACATAAAGGATCATCAGCTAAGTCTAATCTACCTAGTTACAACGTTGTCGTTCAATTCATTATCAAACTAAGACTAAAACGTTGTGTATCACTGTAAACCAAGATTTTAATCCCCTTACAGAGACATCATGCATAAAACCCCTATTCAAAAAATACTCAACATTCATTAACAGTCATGCAAGATAAAAATATATGGAAATCGTAAGCATAAGAGTTCATGACATTGCTCTACAAGACAACAAGGGATCGAATCCCTTATAGGATATGACTCACAATCTCAGTGATGATATATTCAAGCGCATTCATAAACATAAATCATACGCATATCATAAGCATAAACCAATTCTAATCACTCCGCATATTTAATACCCTAAACTGTAAATGAAAGAAAAAAACAGTATACCACGTTAACGCAGGGCCCGTCCGCGTTCCAGAGGTATACTGGACTGTGATCCAACGATTACCAAATCAGCGCAACAAAATCGTGACTGTAATTCGAGTATTTGATATTAAATTCAAAAAAACTCTGTTTTCGAAACAATGATAATGATAAAACTAACTGACTATCCAAAACTGTCTTTACATATGGTTCTACAATCCTCGAAAATGAATGTACATTCATGAGCAAGCTGTTGCCGCTTTTACCATGTCGTGATTTTTGAAAATGTTTCTATCCTAAACTGATTTTAAAAAGGAAACAAAACTAAATCAATTTAGAATGTGAGCTGTTGATTCCTTTGTCGCCAACATGCCATAGTTTGACCTTCATTGACCGTGCATGTAGGAGGGTCGATTCTGCTGTGGGATAGGTGTTCGTCCATGCTTGGAAATTCTACTTTTCATCCCTACCCTTCGCTCTAGCCTAGCTGTCATGCCACATGTCAAACAATAAACCAATTACAGGATTTTGGAACTTCCTGTAGCCATTTTGCCAAAAATTCCTAATTCCTTAACATAAAACTCCTAAATCAATTTCAATGCAATTTAATAACTATAATACTATTAACTAATCAATTTTCAAGGGATCTGAGAGATATATGATGAAAAGAGGTAGGAAAATGACATGTTTTAGGAGGAAAAAGGAGGTCATGGAATGGTACCAACATCTCTCCCCGACTTAATGAATTAGCATGTCCTCATGCTAACCCCGAAGTGCTTCCTTTGAACTTTGTCCCTGCCTGTACCTCTGCTGCCTTTAGCAATGTGTCCACATTCTTTTCCACCTGGGCATCTTTCTGACCATGGAGCTCCTGCTTTAATCTTTTGTATTTTCTTTGAGGCTCTTCTTCTGATTGTACCACTTAGTGGCCCACTTACAAATATCTATTTGCTCAGCCTCTAGTTCATTGACTCGCTCCCTTAACTTTTCATTCTTCTTTTGAGTCTCTTTACTCTACGCTCGGAACATTTCATTTTCTTTCTTGATAACTTTTTCCAGCATATTTTCCTCCATGAGCTCTTCCTTTAATTTCTCAATTTGTTTCTCCAGTTTCTTTTGTTTCTTATTGGGAGGTGGTGAACCTTTTTCTTGTTTGTTATTGCTTTCAACCTTTATATCAGCTCCTGGTCCTGGTGGGGAGTGGCTTTCAACATCTATATCAACTCCTGGTCCTGGTGGCGAGTGGTCACTGCTCTAAATATCCATCGGTATAGGTGCATTGGATTCAAGATGGTCTTCTTGTAACTGGGCTTTTGGTGTCCTCCTTGTTCTCCTTGAATAAGTGGTGAAAAAATTATCTTGCTCTGCCTTCTTAGCATCTTCCTTTCTCATTTGCCTAGTACTTATGCTGCTCACAAGTGGAGGTACCTTGTTTTCTTTGGATGCTGGGATCTCTTCATCGATGTCCTTCATGAATCCTGAGTTCTCTTGTGATTCTTCTTTGTCTTCCTCATCTTTAATTTGGTTAGCAACTAAGAAATCCTTCCACATTTTCCCTCTTCTCCGCAATTCATGCTCAATAAGAATTTTAATTAAGCCAAAGTGATATAAGCTCTTGTCTTCATTTCCCTTCTGCTTTTGGATGGTCTTCGACATCTTGGTTAGGCTTTGCAATAGAAAATATGGTAAACTGATAACACACTGCCTTTTCAAGTGTAGCAGTAACTTGATATGGTATAGATAAACAATATTGTAACGACCTTCGCAGGTTACGAATTTTTGGAGTATGTAGACCATCTCATCCCAGGGATGCACCAACCAACTCCTTGGGATTCCTTTCTTCCAGTTAACTGATGAGACTCGGGATCTAGACATGAATTGAGTCCACGATTTCTCTTTAAATTGCTTGGTCTTAAAATACTTTTCCCCTTCTGGGCTGATCCCTATTGACTGGGCGATGGTGTCTTCTGAAACCCTAAATGAGAAGTTACCTGTCAGGGCTTTCTCCCCATTGAATGTGAAAGCGAATTGCTTGGTAACCTCTTCATTGCTTCCATGAAATTTCTCCAAAAAGGGAAACCACTGTATCTCTCTGAGAATCGAAATGCAATCTTCATGGTATTGAGAACTATTGAACACGCTCGGCTCGACCCTATTGGTCATCTTGGCAGAGGGTCGTGCTCTAACTTGCAATTTTAACAAAGAAATTTTAATTTGTTACCTGATGGCGTCGCTCCCTTAGTATCCAATGTGATGCTCGGTCGACTGTCTTGTGACTTTGGTGGAAGTCGAAACTGAATGGCGCTCACTGCCTTCAGTCCTTACTGTGGAAGTCGCGGGATTTATATGCTAGCGTGAACAATATGAAAAATGATGGTGAAATGACCAACTACCTTTACTTCAGAGCCTATTCATCTTTGGAAACAGGGGAATAGTGGTACCGCTTGTATAAATGCTATCATAGGAGCGCTATATGCAATATTGAGATATGATTTCAGGGACTCCTCTGAATCATTTAGTTGCGTCGGGTGGTGGAATCATCATTCAGCCATATGAAATACAATGAATAGGCCTCTTTAACACCTGTTTCTTACCTTTATTTTTTTTTAAATACAATCCACCACGTGTCCTATTGGTACTCGGCCAAATGGAGGATGTTGGTATGGCTGTAGGATGTGTATAACAAGGTTGATATGAAGGGGTAATGGATTTTAGAGGTATGAAATAGGTTGAAGTAGGGAAGAATCAGGGAGATAAGGGATGATGGAAAATGTAGTGCCCTTGAAATCGATCATAACAGTCACAGTCATTAAAATTAACATTAAAAATCAATCTAAGAAATTAAATGTTAAGAACAAGGAACATGTTACACTTTTGTTTGGTTGTTGTTGCATTGGCATGCT
>APFE030267643.1:1190-18098 GCA_000404065.3 Pinus taeda | reverse complement strand
AAACTACCCTTATTTCTTCCAAGGGCCCAGATTAAGCAGTTGGGCTCCTTTGATTCTCTACCTATCTAAGAATCTGCCAAGATTAAGCTGTTTGGACCTCCCTTTAGCTGAAAATTCTACAAAACTGGAATGACTTTTCAAAGTTGGAAAGCAGTTAGATGAACTCTGAGTAGCCTTCTTTTCTTGGTGACTGTTTAGCAAATATGGAGCATTGCAGCATGCAAAGTATGACATATTTGGCCTGTAAAATGTCAATCATGAAATATGAGTAACCTGCTGTGGCAGGAGGCTAACAAGACCAAAATCGACCTGAATATCACCCAATTTGGTCAAGCAGAAGTTAAGTTATGAATTATTTTATTCACACATGTATTATGGAATGGGTTAGCCCTAACCACATGAGTAACTACTTGGGTCAATATTAACCCCAAGTGACCCCTCATGAAATCCTATAAATAGAAGAGACCTCAAGATCATTTGGACACACACATCTTCTCTTTTATTTTTTCTTGGTTCACACGGGTTCAACATAAGGAGTTCACTCAAGGGTCTGAGATAACAGGAAAAAGGTTCGCTCTAGGTTAGGGTCTTCTAGATCTCGGTCGCTGGAACAAATATGACATTTTTCATCCTCAATCATAGGCACTGAGTGGGTAAGAGAGTGACTTTGGCCCTCTGGTCTCTAGGAGGCAGTTCAGAAGGAACGACTTTTGGTTTAGAGACAGATCGGAAGGTTTTGGTCCCCGGTCGCTGGCTTCAGGTAGCCCAGGGAGTGAATTTATCAGTTCAATCGCTCAAATAGCACTACGAGGGTTCGAATTTGAATTATTGGTCACTCGAACAACCTGAAAACGGAGTGGTTGGCTCTTCTCTGTTCAGGGCCATAGTCACAGGCACAGAGACCTCCTAGGAGCAACTTTTATGTTAGAGTCGCTCAGATAATGTCTTTGTGAGTGTGACTTTGAGGTTTTCAGTCACTCACTGACAGCATTGATGAGAGCAACCCAATTAAGATATGGGGTTTTGGAATCTCGGCATCATTGATATGTGGATCTAGGTTTCTCTGTTGCAGGTCAGTGGATTTGAGTTTCTCTGTTGTTATGACAGATTTGTGGATATAGCTTATTGTTACTTGTTATTGATCATATGTATTGGGCTCATTGTACTCACTACTGTAACTTTTTATGACAATCTAAGAAGAAGAAGAAGATTTGCAAGGGTTTTCCCATAGTGGATTTTTCCCTAGTTGTGGACCAATCATGGTGTCTCTATATGTGTGCATGCTTTCTTCTAATGTTCCTTTTATATTTCGTTGCATTGATGATCATGTTGATGTTGTTTCTTTCTATGTTATTGCACATTTTGATGTATAATAGTGTAGATATGAATAATGAAATGATGACATGGGGTGAAATTAAAGTATTAATAGTGAAATGCAACTATCATAGTAAATAATAATGATACCTTAAGGAAAATTAGCATGGTATCAGAGCTCGGCTAAAGAAAATCCATGGATATCACCCCAATGATGACACCATTGATGGAAGCAAGAAGAGGATCATGGAGACCTATAAGAATTGTAGGGCTTGAAGAAAACCATAGGTATCTTGATGATTAGGGTTTGATTTATTATATAGGGTTAGGGTTGGATACAAAATCCTAGTTTATGGAAAATCCTTGAGATTTAATGTATGAAACTCTAGAATGATCTATGTGAAGATGCTCAAGCACTCGTGGAAGATTTGATGAAGTTACAGATGGGATAATCCTTAGCATACATGGTTGAATACTTGAAGACAACATTGGTATATGGACCATGGACATTGATGGCTCTTGAATATTGATTCAAGAGGGAGAGCATCACCTCTCATTGAAGATACGTATTTCTTGACTTATGGTGCTTCTTACTTATAGATCTGATGATTATGTTTATTGTTACATATGTATTTGAGTATATGGATGTTTCTAACCTCCATGATGAGATGTGATGAGTATGTCCTTCTTCAAGATCCTTTTGAGATGAAAAATCTGGAAAGAGGTAAAGAGGTACTCGATGAAAAGATGATAAAAGTACCTCAAGCAACCTATGACTAATGAGCAGATGCTCTAGTATTTGAATACTACAAGGTATGCATGGTATGTTGTGTGTCATCTATTGACTTGGTAAGCCCTAAGGTTCAATGAGAATGCCCCTTTATTTACATGTATATAAAAGTGACTTGGATCTATCTTTTCTATGAAGAAAAGATGCACCCGGTACTGAACACTTTGATCTTATTGAATTCAATGAAGCTATCTAGTGTTGATAAATTGATACACTTGATGTTTGGCTAGCATCTATTATCTATTTGTTGGATATATTGATCCTAAAGAAGGCTAGAAACTTGGCTCTAGAAAATGATACTTGGCATATAAGGATAATTCATTGACTCCTATACATGAGCCTTCTGGTAATTCTTGCAATAAGCATGATGAAAGCATATGGAAAGAGTGATTGACACACTTGTTATTTGACCTAATTTGATCTAGTTGGTCATGGAGAGGATGACAACTTTAATATGATAAGTATAAGTGAGATTGATATTCTAGATCTCTTACTACCTGTGGTCTTGTCTTGATGGTATATGGTTAAACGGGATACAGTAACTTGATGGAGTGACTTGACAGAAAATGATCTTGTGTTCATAATATTTGGGACATGGTGTTGTTTCTATTTAATACTTTGAGTCTAAACCTTTGATGAAATATTGATGTCATGATGTTGATAGCCATATTTTTATGATCTAAAATATTTTTTGTTGCATGACTCAATTCAAGGCAGGTTTCCTACATTAATGAAGATGAATGATGTAGATTCCTAGCCAGAGGGAGAATTGCTTCTCAATATTCTTACCCTCATCACTATTTGTATTCTATGCTGCTGAAGTATGATTTAAGTGCATCTACCAATATTGACCTACAATAGGACTTTATATTTGAAGCCCATACATAAATTATGGTTTTTGTTCTGGTCACAGTCACAAATCTAGGATATCTTGTCCCTAGTCGCACTCATGCTAAGGCCTGCACAACGACCAGGAAGCTAAAGTCACTCCCATGCTAACCATAAGAGAGCAACCATAGGTTTGACTATTGTTTACCAACATATGAAGCTTTTTGAATTTGTTTGAACCCTGAATGATGATGTCCTTGACATATTTTGCCACTGTTAACTGATTTATGAAGATGTTGACTTAAATTGTTGATCATATAATGAATTATTGTGTTTGAAATCAAATGATCACTTGAAAGATATCAAGACCAAAGATGTATTGTAGATAATTGCAATATTTGCTAATAGGAAAAGGTTGAATATTTTCCATAACATGAACATATAGACTGAATTTGTGTTTGCAAGTGACCAGGACATACAGATAGATATGTCACTATATCTAAGCTACAAGAGGTTGGCATGATTTGGCATTACTAGTATATATGAAAAGTGTTTTGTCATGATGTTTGACAATAACTTTGAATTGAAGATTGAGATGTGCTTTGACTATAGATTTATCTTCGATAGCATTTGGACTTGACCTAATGTCTAGTGATTTGATTTGGTGATTGTTGATTTCCCCTTATATCAATACTATGTGGGCATGATGACTTATTGGCCTCCTCATTCTAGCACAATAATTGAAATAATGATAGTTGTGATTTGGCATGAAAAATGGAACCTTCATGACTCGTCCTTGATGTATTCATTTACACCTAGTAACATAATGACTTATATTATTCTTATGATAATGACTTGATAAAGTTCGGATTGATAATGCATGAATTGTTGGCATGATGAAGTCATGATTTGATATGAGCTACACTTGTCTCCTAGTTGAAAGTATTAATACTATGATAATGATGACTTTGATAATGGTCATGACCTAGGTTCTAAAATCTGATGAGTTGACTTTGTTGTTGATGGTATAAAATTGAGTTATGTAAGGATGATAATGTTGGCATTATGCTTAGAGCATTGCAATCTAGATATCTCTAGATTTGACAGTTATCTGATGAAGCCAGAATGATGAGTTCCAAGGTATGGCTTTGATATTGATTATGGTTTTGGTTTTATATCCTGATGATCTACTTGTGATAGGTGATGAGTCGTTGATGGTCTAATCAGAGAGACAAGTCTTATAAATCCTGACATAATGGAGCATGGCATGATGAATCAATTTCTAGAATTTGGAAAGAAATTCCATATTGCAAAGCCATTGGAAAATGTCATGAAAATGAAAATCCTTGGATACTCTTATTTGAAGTTCAAGATGTTGTTGAACTTGACATGGCATTCGAAAGTTGGAGCATTGATGTTCCATTTTGAACATTCATCTGTATATGTGTGATGTGAATAATGAATTCATGAGTGAGTTGCTTCACTCACATAGATTTTCCACCGAGCATGCTTTTAAATATCTGCATGAGGTGTTATATTTTGAGAATGTGATATTTCTCCTATGATATGTATCTACATATATGTATTTCTGATACTTGAGGCTATTGCTGATATGCACATTTGGATGTTTCTTTAGCATGAGATCTGCCATGATATCTTGGATCAGAGGTCCATAGCATGACCAAGGTTGATCATGATGTTGCTAGCATAACTAGCTATGAGGCAGGATAAAAAAAGCTCCTTAGAAGAGTTGTTTGAGAATGATATGGATATGACATGGATACCAAGGATACATTGTGATGATCCGATTGTCAATAAGTCCCATATATATGGTTGGGACTGAGGTACTCTCATATAATGAGACAGTGTAGTTATTCAAAACAAACTTAGGCTTGTGGTTGGCCCCTCCATGAGAAGGAGGATGATTATGGTATCCTTTTGTGATTCATATGATTATATATGGTCTGACATGATATTTGATTTGATGTTTTGTATGAATTTGAAATAGCTACTATTGAGGCAAGATGATGATGAGAACAACTTGGACTGATGGATTTTCCCCTCCGAATAAGGGGTAGCTCTGATCAAGGGCATTGAACATACTCTTCCCACCCCGCTTGAGCTCCCAGGGTGAGGAATTGAGATATAGGGCTCCTAGGATTGAGGGAACTCTGGACAATAGGGTGTTACCCTATGTTGGGAACGAGTTCCCCCAAGGATAGTTTTGGGGCTAAAAGCTCATGTTTTGGGTCAATTTTGTAATAAAATTGTAAAGTATCTGCATTTTGTGGTCACGGAGCGCAAAGGTGTCAAAATTCATAAAGGGTTGTCTGCCCTTATTTTGTAAAGTGTAAAGTCGGCTTTAAAGATCCACCCATGGTCTGTGAACCATGGGATTGTATAAAAAGGAGCTAAGCAAGTAAGCTCTAAGTAGCCTTAAGTCTAAGTAGTAGACAAGTGTTGGAGTCTTGGTAGAGAATTCGAAGTGTTTGGGGTCTTAGCGTAGGTAGAGGCTCTGCAATTGAGTGCACAGAGGCCTAGGGTAGAAGCCTATGGCTGAGTGCGCAAACCCCTGTAGCTGTGTGTGCAACCCGGATAGAGTCTGTATTAAACTTAAGATATCAATATAGAAAAGTATTCTGAAAATTTTGTGTATTTATTTCTTGTTACTGCATCTAGTTATATTGTGTTTTGGGTTTAATTTATAATTTTTATGTGATGTGCGAATACATGTGATTAAATTGGTTAATTGAACGCAAGTAATAATACCAATTCACACAGTGCTAACTATGATTTTTTAGTAAGATAAGTAAAACACTTAAGATAACTTGGGAACCTATACAGTCTGCCGTCATAGCTATGCGGAAGTACCTGGATTGCAGGTTAAGGATGCGTGAAGGTTAATCATACACCTTCACGAAGGCACTAAAGGGTGGAATAAAGGGTAAACTGACAGAGCCCTAAAAGCTTAGTGACCTGCGCAAAAGTAGGAATAGAAGGTATAAACCGACATCACGACCATCTCAGGGTGCAGAAACTTGGTTCCAACATCCCCCCATACTGCTTCGTGTGAGACTTTGGTCTGCGCTACGGGGCTAGTGCAGAAAGGGCCAGTAGTGTAGGGATTTGTTTAGCTAACTAACGCTGAACCTAGGTCAGGCCCCACACAGCCAACAAATGGTTCCATTACCAGGACCAAAATCTACATAAGAGATGTGTGATGTCGTATCACTGGAATCCAACTAAGAGAGAGGTCAAAGACTAGTTGGATAAGAAGATCCACAAATTTGTGGTGTAGGAGAACAAGAAATCCATGGCTGACAAAGGAACAGTGGCTGCTCAGGTACCTGTATACAAAAATCCATGAGATCCTTTTATGTTCCTTTCCAATTGAGTTATCTGAGTGAAGCGCGAAGCTAGCGGATATCCAAGGAAGGTGGAGATTTGATGGTCCTATTGTCTGGACCCTGGAGTTAGTACAGATATTGGAAGCCTCTGAGGATAAGATCGCCCATGTTGTCGATCATTGGCACCATAGGAGGATTCATGACTGAATTCGTGGTCGATAGCTCAATTAGTTACAGCGAGGTGGAGCGGTGCTTTTTCGAAGGTCCGCGAGGTAAGTACTTGAAGTCTTTAAATACCTGGATTAAGATGTTATTGTGTGAAAAATGGGTTATGTAGCTACCTTGTTGTTCAAAGCTACGCAGAGTGGAAATACTTACAGGAACGAAGGAATAAAGGGTCTTGAATATAGTCCACTGATTTCACTATCATTGGGTGACGAAGAGGGAGTAACGCAAGCTTCTTCACAAAGTGCAGTTCAGTTAATAAGACAAGGATTCTCACGATTTCCACCTCCACCTACACCGCCTCCAACTTCACCACCATCACCAGCGACTTCACCCATACCACCGCCACCTCTACCGCAGTTCAACATGGAAAATTCAATGAAGCTACCTTTGCTTAAAGGCTTGGGAAACGAGGACCCGAACCAGTTTATGTTCATCGTGAAAGATATATGGGAAGCTTAGGGCATTACATATGATCACATGAAGAAGGCAACATTGGTTAGCACTTTGTAGGATCATGCACTAACTTAGTACATCAAGTACTCTAATGATAACCCAAATGCTGGATTGGCAGACATTCAAACCGCACTGAATAAAGAATTCAGTAGGCCTAAATCTGAGGGACAGTTGATTGTGGGGTTCAAATAAATCGTGATGAAATCAGGTGAGACACCTTGGGAATTGGATCAAAGGTTGAAGCGTAAAATCCATGAAGCCAATATGAACTTAACAAATGGATAGCACCACGAGGGGTTCTTGACTTTTCTCCTGCAACACCTAAGGGTTGCACTGCCACAACAGAAGATTACAACTTAGGTGGAGGCCTTGGAGATTGCAATGAGACTACATGAAACATCGAAGCAGGGGAATATCCCACTAATTTGGAGGAGGGACTTGTTGAGTTCCAAAACTGCCTTTCCCTTAACTACTTTTCTGATCCTTCCTTCTATGTTTTTCCATGAAAAATGGATCCTTATCATCAAAAACCATTATACATTGCCTCAAGGAGTATATTTCAGTGATTTACATGTTATACTATTATTTTTGCTATTTGAATAAGTTTTTTTCTTTTAGCTATGGAACGCAGCCACATTTTGCAGCTAATTGGCTGTTCCGCAGCTACTTCCATGCTTTTGTAGGTTCCAGGTGTCAAGAGAGGAAAAGGACTACATGGGTAGCTTAGAAAATAGCAGGGCATGGATCGTGTCCTATTCATCTGGCCTAGATTGATGAGGAAGACTCCGGTCAAATGGAAGTCAAACATAGAAACCTATGGCAAACATGACCCTCTTTTGCACATGTTTCTCAGTGATAGGGATCCTAAGTAGTTTCCTAAGGCCACAGACTTCATCTGCCACCTGCACAAATGGAATCCAGCAGCCATTACCATAAGATTTATGTTTTCAAGCAATCAAGGATAAGAATTCTACATACTTGCCTGCCTACGTGTTTTGTTGTAGCTTATTTCTCTCTTTAAAACAGTTGTATATTTCTCTATAAGTACCTGTGTGAAGAACACATAACAAGTTAAGTTTTTCTTATGTATTAAGTTCAGATTTCCGCTCTGTAGTTTGAAGAACTCATTCTTTGTTTTAATATAAAGAGTATGTTCCATGGATACCTGAAGCATTGTTGGAGTGTTGATTAAGTGCTTATAATCCGAGACCTTTGCGAAGGGCCCCTGCATTGGTCAAGGTTACATTTTATTTATGTTTTGTCTTTCATAGTTAACTATAAATTTATTGTGTTTTTTTCCATGATATTTATAACCATTTTCTAACTCTGTTCATAATGCAACTTGTGTCATCTTCTTACTAGCATAGAATAGCTCTTTTTTTTTCACTACTTTCTAGTTTCTTATCAGTAGCTTCAATTTGATGTCAATAGCATAGAGTAATTTGGATTTGTTGATCATTAGTCTAGTTTATTTCATTTGCTATTCATTAGTTTTTTTTCAAATTCCATTTTGTTGTTAATTTAGTAACTCATGTTGTAAGTGAATTTTTTCGAAAGCCCTTTCAGTTGATGGTTCATCCTAAACTAAGTGGTGAAATTTATGAATGAGTCTTTCTCTGCATTTTTATGTTTACTTTTTCTTAGAACAATGAAGTATGGAGTCCCTCAAAATGATATCACAAGGAGGTTGTTCTCCCAAAACTGTGTAGCAAAGTGACAAAGCACTTCATTTAGCTGTTATAATAGATTAGTTGCAATTTCACTTTCAGTCTTAGTCTTTCATTTAATTTTGTTGCAATTTCATTTTTCAGTTTTAGATTAATGAAGTATTGAATCCCTCAAAATGCTATCACAAGGAGGTTGTTCTCCCAAAATTGTGTAGCAGAGTGACTGGTGGGCTCTAGTGTTGCAACAATAATGCTGCAACTCCTAGGGCTCCCTTCTTTACTTTTATCAACTCGGTTGTTCGTAACAAACTTGGAAGCGATGGTGTTATATGCACAAGTAATAGCTCTTGTATGCCGCAGGCCTGTCACTTGATCAGCTAGCACAAGTCCGCTAGGAGCTTAAGCCAACTTCTATGAGCTCTTAGAAGAAGCTTTTAACTGTGATAGATTAAAGTTAACTCAAAGGAGGCTAGTCTACTTGCAGAAAGAAGCTGAAAGCTGGAAAAGAAATGCAAACCCTAGCAAACCCTAGCTTTACCGACTAACCCTACTGGTGCAATAAAAGAGATGAAAGCAGTGGAAATGGATGCCATTGACTCTTGGAAAGGTAAAATGCATCTAACTAAGCTATTTCTGAAGGAAAATATGGAAAAAACATCTTTTTGTATTTGAGTAATCTTTCAGAGTTATTATGCATGTGCTTTAACTATTTTTTACTGTGCAGAGGTTGACTGGCGAAAGGAAATGGGGTAGGCACTTGTAGGATGTTGGGAAGGTGAGAAGAGGGCCTAAGGGGTCCCTAGCACCCTTACAAAGAGTTTCACAGTGATCATATCTTGAAAAACTGCTCACGTGAGCTTCTACAGGAAGTCTGCAGGGGTTCTACACGATGTTCTACAGGAAGATCCGAAAGAGGATTTTGGAGGGTTGATCGCGGAAAAACTGTGAGAAAGTGGAAATGGATGATGGATGAGGATGTGAATAGGTCTAGGACCTAGTGATTGAATTTGATGAGTGATGAGGATGGTTGGATTTGTTCAAGGATGGATGGAGTAATGTTGCACAAAAATGTAGAAATTAGGTCAAATTGGAAGAGTGTGGCGAATGAAGGGGAGGAATCTGAGTTAGAGGGTTGGAGAAGGTTGTCTGATGGAGGATGGGTAGGCAAGGAGGTTTCACAGGTGTTCTGCACACTATTTTCTGAAACTGACCAAACAAAGACTATGCAAACCAAAGATCTAGCTATCTTGACCTAATTTGACCTAGGAACCAGCAACCATGATGAACATAAATTTATTGGTGGAAAATCATGTAAGTTAACTGTGCAAACTAAGCAAGAATAGACCTAAACATGTAATCACAACTAGTATCAACTTTTGCAACTAAGAAACTAACACTAGTAATTGCATGAAGAAGCAAGAATAGTGTTTTTGTGGAAGCAAGGACACCTTGGTCTCAGCTCATGGTCCCAAGGAGGGAGAGGTGTGATCAGGGGTTTCTTGATGGCCTTTTTCGAAGATCTTCTCTATCATCAACCTATCAAATCAATCTGAAACATGAAAAGCTATTTCAACCATCAAAAATGCCCTAAGTAACCAAGCAAGATTTTAATCTATTAGTAGAAATTATTCTATGAATGCAGCAAAAACATATAAAAGTACACCAAGGAGGTACTGGCACTTGGGTTGGGCCTAACCCCAAGAGCTAAAGCGCACTAAGAAGAAGCTCAGAGCTGATGCAAAATCAAACTGATCTCCATTACTAAAAAATTAACCATGTCACAAAAATGTATACAACAAAAGATCCAAAATGGGCTAGAAAGTAGAGCAACACTAAAGTGCAAAATACAAATGTTCAAGAAGTAAACTATGAAGGCTAGAAGCCTTCCTACTTATGTAATACAAGGACCTCCAACAGCCCTCCTTAGCTCAAGGGGCTTGGCTGCTCAAACTGCAAGTAATCAGCCACTTCACAAAAGCTTCTCAACTGCCCTTGGGAATCATCTTTGGTGGCTTGTTGAACTCTGAGCTGATGGTGGAGAACTCAAGGAAGGGGAAATTTAGTGCAGGAGGCACCCTTCCTACAAATCCTCAACCTTGTTCCCTCATATTTGGTTGTCAAATGGCTCATAAATGCTTGACCTTGGTCCAAAAGTTGTCCAAAAATCTGCAATAAACATGTATTAGACTTCATGGTCAAGTGACTATTCTCATTCATTCAATTAACATGAATATACTCAAAAGCATGCATAAACTATGAAGAATGGTGGATTAATCGAGAATAATAGGCAAAATGATCCCAATAAGTTACCCATTTTTGGGGCTCGTCATCACCCCCCTGCGAAATGGGTTGCTCATCCTTTGAGCAACTGATCCATCTCATCATCTTTGATTGCCCTGACTGCCTCTCTAACATTCCAGGCTTCTGAGGTGATGTCCTCTTCTCGGTCATGAAACCCTACTTTTCTCTCTACTTCCTCCCATTGCCTATGCTCTTCTTCTTCTTTGATCCCTTCCAGTAGTCCTAAAAGCAAGGGAGGACTGAACTTTAGGCTGATCCAGTTGGCCTGCAGATTTTACATTGATTGTTTGTAGAGTGGTACTCTTGCCAAGGCCACCCTCATCCTTGTTGGGGAGTGGTATTCTCTTATTTTCAGACTGTGGGACAATGTGTTCCACGTCGTTGTGAAAGCATGAATGCAGTTATCCCCCAACAGTCTTTCATGTCCTCAAAGTGAGTAATGGCCTGAGCTTGCCTTTCAATGTAATTTGGAAGAGCCTGAGGGTTGTTGGCTAGGTGCTGATGGGCATATATTAACGCTAAGGTATCCTCTAGTTATGCCCTAATGATGAGTGGTTCACTCTGCTCCCTCTTCATAATATTCCAAATCTCTGCTGCTCTCTTTTCCTCATGATTTAACCAAGAGGCCATGGCCATAAGTTGCACATCTCCCAATGCAGCATTCGGGTCCCATAGATTCATGTTTGGAAGGGCCAAGTTGTGTAAATAGAATTCTAATAACTTAGCCTTATCTTCTGATGAGCTGCTGCCACACAAAACCATGAACTGATGGTAATTTTGAAATGGAATGGTGCCCCTTTGGGCCAAGGTGTTAATTTGGAATTGCAACCATTGATCTTTAAGATATAAGGCATATGACTTGGCAGGTTGCCTACATTGTAAGGCTTCTACTGCCTAGCTGGCCATGCAGGCTAGTTGGGATTCTTTCTCTTGTACCTGTTGCTTTAGAAACTGTATTTCCTCTACTGCTTGTGACTCCTTTTCTTGTAGTTGTCTTGTTAGCGCCTCAATCTCACCCTGCAGTTTGTCCTCTTTCCGCTATCCATCAGATGCTTCCTTGCCTGCTGGAAGCCCCTCTTTCTGCTGCTGTTCTCCCAAAATGGATGGCATGTCTTCCCTATGACTTCCCTGTAGTTGTAGCTGCTGTTTCAGCAGCTCGTTCTCTTCCTCTAGTTTGGCCCTTTGACTGCTTTCCACATGCCTTACCATGGCCAATTCTTTTCTTGATTCCTTGAGTTGTTCTTCCATGTGGCCTATGTCTGCCACACCCTTGGACTTGGCAATTCTCATCCAAGTGTGAGTCCTCACCCTTTTTTGTTCTACTACAAAGAAGAGTGGTACCGCAAATTTCTAGGGAATTATCTTCCCAGCTTCTAATAGGTTGTAGTATGATCCCAAGCTATGCTGAGGGCTTGGTTCCAATATTTCCTCGGTCTTTTCTTCTTCTTGTGATGGTTTTCCCACCTTTTCCTCCAATTTCTCAGTCTCTTTTAACTTAGCCAGAGTTTCCTGTAGAACCGTCTCAGCTTCCTATAGAGTTTTCTTTGAGTCCATCATCCTAATTCTCTCTCTCCAGGTGGAGGTTTTTGGGCTTCCTCATTCATAGGTGATGGATATCTTTGAAGGAGACTCCTCTTTTGGTTTAGTTGTGATGTCCTCAATGATAATTAGCTCCTTTGACTATGGCTGGGGTCTGCCCACTTTGATCCATGTGCTCCTCCTTGCTTTGAAGCACATGGAGGTTTGCCTCTTTCGCTTCCCTTTTTGTTTTGGAGGTGTGCTTAAGGCAGCAAGCATAGCTGCTACCTCCCTAGCCAATATGTTAGGTGATTTCTCCTCTTGCTATTCTTTTTCCCTGCTTCCTGTAGAAATCCCTGTGTCCACTATTTCTGTCTGCGTTGCTGCTATTTTATGATGTGTCTTTTCCTTTTTTTTCCGTGTGCCTAATTTGGCTGTGACAACCTTCATTTGGGCTTTTTCAGCCCTCTCTACTCTACTCTACATTCTCTTTTCCCTTGGTGTTTGTGTTGTTGTTTCTTCCTCTGTTTTGGGCTCAGCAATCTGGCCATTTTCCCCTTTTTCTTTCTGTCCTTTTTCTGCTTGAATGTCCTATGTTCCTTCACTTTTGGTTTTCTCACCTTCCTCAGTGTATTCTCCCTCCTCACTGCTGGATGAGGTGATGTCTTCAGCCATAATTCTAATATCATCATCCCGGGACATGTTTTGGAAGATTTCCCAAGATATGGGGACAATGTAGGTGTGCAAGGCATCTTCCACTAATAGTTTGATGAGCCCATAATGGGCCAATTGATCCGGGATCCCTTGATTTAATTTTTTACCACATTCAATTAGTGACTGAAGAAGAAAATAGGGAATGCTCAGTTTCTTGGCTGGAGGTAAATCAATCCCATGCCTTAGTTCACACAGTAACCTGAAATGATAACCATAGACAATGCTAAACCTCCCTTCACATGTAATGTACTTCATAATTTGGAAACTGACCTCACTCCAGAGAGGGGGCAAGCTGGTTCTCCTAACCCCATTTTTTTCTTCTACAGGATGTTCCTCAGGTAGAAAGAATGTTTTCTTGGCAACTTGGCCCAATGACCTCTCTTATTTGCTCCAAGGGAGTCCCAATGGTAGCCCAGTAACTCGACTGATGAGATCAGGGGTAAGTTCTAGGGTTAAACCCCTAAAATTAACTGTGGCCTGTGTCTTTGATTTAGGTCTCAGGGACATTAAAAATTCCTCATTTATCTCCTCGTCATGACCCTGAATTTTGTCAAAGAAAGATATCCAATTGGTTCAGGTGAAAAGCTCCACCACCTCAGGATGCTCGTGCAGTTTGGTAGAGTCTGAGGGTTCTTTCCTTATGAATCCTCCTGCCATGGTGAGAGTGCTCTTTGTATGCTTTAATCAGAAAACGAAATGCTTCTTATGGTTTCCCCTAACCCAAGAAGGAATTTCTCGAGTGTCCAATATCAACTAGCAACAATTCCCTGGTTTTAAGACTGTTGTCACCCAAAACTCGGTTATCTATTTATGAAAGGAAGAATTTTGTTTCTACAGACAGAGCACAGAGATCCAATTTTCTTCTCAGCACACAGAAAAATATGCAAATTCAAATTTTTTACACACACAGGCTGGCCTCCACAACTTCATATATCTTCCCTATAGGATAATTTTAAAAAGGAAACGTGGAGGAGAATTTTGATGTAGAAAAACTGGGAAACCCAGTGCAACATGCAAGCAAACGTTTTACTTCCAATACACAGGCAGATTTTTCCTCTGATTTTCCAACTTGATGCCATTCAATTCACCACCTTTGCAAAACATACCATGCATAGAAGAGTTTTTTGAACCTACCTCATTTGGAGTTCCAAATTCGACAAAAAATCCCAGGTGTTCCTACTTCGGAAAGCTGTGCAGTCTTTCCTGTAGAACCCTTCCTGTAGAAGACCCCTCAGTTCCTGTAGAATGTCACTGCACCTCTGAGCAAGCCTGATATGCAGGAGATTTTGGAAACAGGCCGAAAAAATGGTGGAGGACGACTGGTTAATAGTTTTTGGAAGTGGAGGATGCATACTCCAGTCGAGGACGTTGCAAGTGCAAAATGAACAGAAGGTGGTGTGGGTTTCAGCCGAGCATCTTTTAACTGCGGCGTGATTTGTGGTGAGGGGATGAGGTGGCCAGACCGGACCATTGATCTGACATCATGTCCATAATGCTTCTACGTGTTTTTTACTGCCATCATCTCCCCTCGGCCGTTATCTGCCGCCACCACTACCAATCCCGACGATTTTTCCCTGAAAGAACACTTCACACGTGCTAGCTGCACATCTCGTCAGCAAATTTGAATGTAACAGGGCTCGTTTGGATCCCACGAGGCTATGTAACTAGCTAAGGGTGGCCAGTTGACTGGCCACCGATTCCATTCAATCCAAACCATTCCCATAGGCATGCGGCTTTTAAAATATGATTTATGCAATTGACGAATGATTTTAGACACTTACCTGCATGGTCACGGCCACGTTATGTAGAATTCAGGTCTTGGAACCACTCCTTCATTTGTTGCTGCTTCATGCACAGGTTTTGGAACCCATTCCTTCATTCGTTGATGATGCATGCACGAGTTTTGGAACCCATTCCTACGTTTGTTTTCGCTGCATGCATAGGTTTTACTTGGCTTCGGCTGTTGATGATATTTTCATGTTCAAGATGAGCCCTTTGCATGTCTCCTTTGTTGTTTTTTTCAGTTGTCCCTATCTCCAGAGTATGTCTTCCAGAGGGATCGGCTGCTACAAGAGTCCAGCAGGATGTCTTGTAGTTGCTTCTCCTCCTGGGATGCAAGCTACAATGAGCAGGGCCATATTGCTAACAAGGGGTTCAGCTGATGAGGAGTCTAGATGGAGACTGATAGGTATGGTAAGTGAGAAAACTGCTCTTTCTTTGTCAATAAAAGGTTTTGCTAGCAGTATGAAGAAAACATGGTTTTCTGTGTGTGACTGTGCAGGAATAAATAAAAGGATGAGTGCAACGGAGGTGTAAAGAGATGAAAAAGGGGTGACATATGGTGATGGATGGAAACAGGGGTGTTTGCAGGCCTAGCAGGTAGATTCCCAATCTTTAGATTCTTTCTCGTGATCAATTTTGGCCTGTCTGTAGGTTCTACAGGATCTTCCTGTAGAAGACACAGACTTTCTTGTAGAAGACATAGAACTTCCTGTAGAAGGCGAAATCTTACCCTGAATGTGATCAAATCTGAGGAAAGGGGAGTGGTTATGGAGGAATTGTTTGTGAGGGATGCTTGTAGCCTGGGGCTGACCTCTGTCCTTATTTTGTGTGATCCTCCTAACCTGTAATGTCTTCACTGCAACCTGTAATTATTCAATAGAGATTAGGTCTATTTTTTTTTATGATCAAGGTGTGGGTGGAGTAAAGAGAGGGCCCTACTCCACTACCAACATAGATTTATCCAGAGTTTCAATGAACTCCTACTTAGAAAGGGGCTTCCTGTAGATTTTCAATCGATGCCCATTGACGAGAATGGGGATGGCTTCTTCATCAATGGTCCTGATAAGGACTAAACCATTGTCATTGCAATTCTCCACTGTATATGGTCCCAGCCACATTGTCCTCATCTTCCAATTAAAATCTTTGTATCTCGAGTCATGTAACAGCGCCCAATCTCCTGGCTGAAATTGCTTTTCGTTAAGGTGTCAGTCATGCCATATCTTTCTCTAGAGTTGAACTACTTCTGAGTGGAGGAGGGCCTGCATTCTTTGTTCATCTAATCCATTTAGTTGTAGTAACCTTTCCTGTTGTTCATGGCTGAGATCTAGGTCCAGCTGAGCTACCAACCTCAATGTGTTGTACTCGAACTCTATGGACAGCAGAGCCTTCTTCCCATAGACCAGCTCATAAGGTGTGAAACCTATTTAGTTTTCCAAGTGGTGTTGTAGGCCCTGGTGGCCTCAACCAAGCAATCTACCCAATCTTTTATGTTGTTGCTCACCACTTTAGTCAAGATCTCTTCCAAAGCCCTATTAGTGACTTCCACCTGCCCATTTGTTTGCGGATGATAACGGGTGGAGGTTATGTACTTGATCTTGTGATGAGCAAGTAGGTTTTCAATCAGGTTAGAGGTGAACTGACTTCCTTGATCTATGACTAATTCTCTTGGGTAGCCAAACTTGTAGAATATATTTTCCCTCAAAAACTCAGCCACTTTTTCTTTTGTCGCTGCCTTGATTGCCCTTGTCTCTGCCCACTTTGTCAGGTAGTCCGTGCACACAGGACCCACAAAGTCCATGCCCCACTTCTCAAATGGCTCGAAATTCACTTGAGGTTGGAGGGGCATTTCATCCCTCGGAGTCAGTTTCCCCATCCTTTGACATCGGTTACATTGGCTGATGTATCTTTTGACATCTTGATGAAGAGTGGGCCAATAGTAGCCTGCCTGTAGAATTTTGAAGGCAGT
>APFE030267631.1:6793-45411 GCA_000404065.3 Pinus taeda | reverse complement strand
TCATTAATTGTGGGTTAACCACTTACAAATATTAATATGGGCTTTATTGACTCTTGACTATGATGTGATCCCATGACATAAATAAGGGGGTTAGGGTGGGACCCTAACATTATAATAGAAATAGCACGGATATAAGGATTTCATGTGGTTAAATTCTATATAACCAATGTTATAGAGTGGGAAGGTTATATATATGTGGACCCGACTACACCATTGCAATATGATTTGATATATTATTGAATCTGCCATATCACAAGACTCTTGTAAAACCTTGCAACATTGAAAGTGTCGATTGCGATAATACACGGACCCGAACAGGTTATAGAAAAGAGCAGAAGAGTATATAATATATAGATGTGATATGTATGCGGACCTGCTGGAACATTACAATATGACCTATTGAAATATTGTATCCATTAAATCACAATGTTCAAAAGACTTGACACCGCCGAACTGCCAATTGCGATATATATTACGGACCCGAATGCACTATTTAACATGACTAAATGCAATATTGCATCCGTTGTGTCGCTAGTCTCTAAGGGATGTCAAACCGCCAATTGCGATTGCGATTATAACGTGGCATGTGGTACCTCCCTGTTGCTACAATCTCTCCAATGAAATCCTTCATAAATAATGAAGTGTTGGGTAGCAAAAGCCCCGTGCAATGGGTAGGGGGTGCAAAGCCCGCAATTTTGGGTAAGAGCAGGGTAAAGACTCTGCGAGATGCGCGGAGTGTGATTTGTAATAAGTCAAAGTCAAAAGGGTAGTCCGCCCAAAAATAATGTAAAGAAATGTAAGTTTAGTCGGCCTGCCTATGGATCATGGTCCATGGAAAGGTATAAATAGGGCGAAGCTTATGGGTAGAGTAGCTAAGTTTTTGGTATGATTTTGAGATCTGAAATGTAATGGGTGTCTGAGAAGAGCATTCTGAGAGTGTTTGTAAGTCCAAGTCGAGGGTTTGTGTAGAGGATAGAGGCTTTGCAGTTGTGTGTGTAGAGGCTTGGAAGAGTCCGCAGCTGTGTGCGCAGACCCCGGCAGTTGAGTGCGCAGGGTAGATCTGGATGTAAGGGTGATAAGTGGAAATAAAGCTAAGTTTCTTCTAAATTTTGTGTTAATTATGAACTATCGCAACTCTGTTCTTTTATGGTTAATGAAACTGTTTTGATTGAGTACTTGTGAGTCGGGTATAATCTTAATATGTGAACTAAATGAAAGTAATAAATGTTTGCTTAAAGACCTTTCTATGTAGATTTGGGTTATAATACTTAATAAAATAAATTAGATATGTAATCAGTGCGGTAAGAGAAAGCTAAGGTTATCTGGATCTGCACAGATCTAGTGCAGCGCAAGGCTGTAGGACGGTGTGCAAACCTCTCAGACCACATCTATTCATCCTAAGGGTGTGGAAACCTAGTTCCAGCACCCTCCCCTACTACCTCGGGTGAGACCTCAGTCCGCGCTTCTCGGGTTGTTATCGAAAGGGCCGGTAGCTGCGGGATTTGCTTGGCTAAATAATTCTTCCGAACCTGGGTCAGGCCCATATAAGCCAACAAATGGTTCCGTTGTTGGGACCGAGATCTGCCTAAGGGGTGTCTGATGTGGGAACACTGGAACCCTACAAAGAATGATATTGAAGAGTAGTGGGATCTGAAATTCCACAAGTTCGAAGTTCAGGAAAATAGAAACCTGTGAATATCAGAAGAAAATTGGTTGGACCGATATATATTCACAGACATTTATGAGATCTTCTTTGCGTCATTCCTGGTAGAGCTGTACGAGTGGATCGCAAGGCTAGCTGACGGCATGGGAAGGTGCAGATTGGACCAACCCATTGTGTGGACCCCAAAACTGGTTCGCCGGCTAGAAGCCACCGAGGATAAGATCGCACGCATAGTAGAACATTGGCTGGATTGGGTAATAGGAGGATTTATCACTAAGTTTGCAATAGATACCACAGTGAGCTATAGTGAGGCAGAAAGGTGATTTCTTCAAGGACTGCGAGGTAGGTATATCAAATCATTGAATACGTGGATTAAGATGTTATTATGTGAAAAACAAATTATGCACATTGATTAATGTCTGGAGTAATGCAGAGCAAAATAGGTTACTGCGGAATGGGAGGAGTAGGGAACAGTCCGTTAACTTCCATTTCCCAGGAAAGCGAGAAATAACTCGCGAGGTTCTCACCAAGAAGTGCAGTCCAGTTGATCAAAGAGTGCTTCCCCCTGATACCATCATCCACGCCACCACCTACATCAAATCCAACCACTCCTACACCAACCCCACCCGCAACTCCAACAACCTCAAAGATCGGGATGGAAAGTTCAGTTAAGCTGCCAATATTTAAAGGTGCAGAGAATGTGGAACCAAGATGATTCTGGTTTGTGATAAAATATGTATGGGATGCTCAAGGTATCATAGATGATAACATCAAGAAGGTTACCCTAGTTAGTGCGCTTCAGGATCGCGTACTGACTTGGTACATGAAGTATTCAAATGATCATCCAACTGAAGGTATTACCGCAATCCAGGAGGTGCTAAATAAGGAATTTGGGCGCCCGATGTCAGGGACCCAGTCAGTTATTGGGTTCAAAGAGATTGAAAATGATGCCTAGTGAAACTCCATGGGATTTGGATCAGAGGTTGAGAAGAGCTATCCGCGAGGCCAACATGACACTGACAGATGAGCAGCATTGCACATGGTTTGTGGCGTCATTAACACCACATTTGAGGATGACCATGTCACAACAAAAGATATCAACCCAAGCCGAGGCACTAGAGACAAGTTACACGAGACCCCAATACTGGACCCATGGTTGGGAGTTCAGCAAATCCAAGCGCAACTTCAAAACTTGAATTTAGAACTGCAGAGCTTGAAGCAAGAAATGGTATCATGACCGGAGGTACGTATGGAGGTAGGATATGTTAAATGCAAGAGACAAACACATGATAAGGACTATTGCCCTGTCTTCACAAAATATCTGGCGGGGGGAGGCTTGATGCCATAAAAGTGGAGGTACAAGCAGGACCAAGTGCCGCGCCTGCACTCTGGTGCACGATTTGTCAGGTGGGTGGGAAACATGCAACATATAACTGCCACCTGTTACAAAAGTATACCCAGATCCCTCACCTTGGCCCGATATCAAAAAAATTCTCTTTCCTTTACAGCTTGTTCGTCACAGAGAGCTTTTAAACGGCTCTAAGGCATCTCCTACCACTTTCTTGCCACCCCGAATTATGCATTGTTCACACCTTGGTTGGCCAGTATGTCAGCTAGCTTATTGGCACTTCGTCGAACATGGTTAAAACTAACAGTTCGAAGTCCCTGGAGGTGTACTTGGATTCTTTGGTAAACCTGGATTAGTCTCCAGTGATTTGAGACTATCTCCGGCCGAGTAGCACAGTTGATTCTTTTCACAGAGTTAATGGTTATCTTTGAGTTTTCTTCTATAATGACATTAGAGCCTTGGTACTGAATCAGAAACTCTATACATTGCTCCAGAGCCATTAATTCCGCCATATTGTTGGTGGCTCTTCCTAAATGACAGTGGAAGATAAAGATAATACTACACTCTTCATTTCTTAAAACTCCTCCAAAACCAGTTGTTCCCGGGTTTCCTTTTGAAGCACCATCAATATTGTATTTCAAATATCCTTTCAGTGGAGGTTGCCAGAAATACTTCTTTGTCTCCATAGCCATATTTCTCCTGTTTAGTCCTTGGGAAATAATATCTTGCATTCCTAGTTGCCTGAGAGTTCTCAACTCAATCTTTGAGGGGGGATTCTTGGGGAGATTGTGAACTGTGGTACTAATGGTCTCCCTGAGCTCTTTCAAGATCAGATCAAAAAATCAATGGGGGATAGACTTTTCATTCTTGAATATTCTTTTATTCCTTTCTTTCCATACATTCCAAATAATGAAGCTTAGCGTGAAGGCCCAGGCCAGATTGAGGAACTCATCCTCTGTAAAGTTTCTTCTCCACTTGTTTAGGGTATTTAGGATACTTCCTCTGTCCCTATCTGTTCTTTGGAAAATGGTAGCGAAAGAATCCCATGGCCAGGTGGTGTAAGAGCATCTATTGAGAATGTGCTCCATTGTCTCCTCCTGCTCTTCACAAAGCTGACATCTAGAAGGCCCCATGACACCCCTCTTCCTAATATTGTCCCAAGTCAAGATTTACTTATGATGAACCAACCACATGAAAAGCTTGATCTTCATCCAACCTTGGTGTCTCCAGAGGTGCTACCAAGTCTTGTCTGGAACACTAGAATCTAGCTCAAGGAGAATACCTTTTGCTTCCTTAAGATTAAAGGTGCCTTTATTGTTGTTGCCCATGTTAACTGATCCTGCCCCTCAATTACCAAGATCATCCTTTGTTTTAGCAAGCACCTAAGTGCCTCTACTTTAATTTTTGTGGGGTCATCATCTCTGCAGTCAATGTTTCTCCAGCTTCTCCACTTTCCCGAGTTATGAGAAAGATCCCAGAAATCCTTTACTTTGTTTAACCCTTGGGAATCTGCTTCCTGCTTCAAGCTTAAAAATTCCTCTTTTAACAGCGTTGGTTCTTGTTGCCATTTTTCCTCCCAAAAGAGTGTTAGATCTCCTACTCTGATTTCCTAGAAACTATTTTTTTGTACTAGGCTTCTATTTTCCCAAGCTCTATTCCAGATGTAAGAGCCCTTTATGTTTCCAGAAATTCTTATGAGATCACTAGTGTGCCAGGAGCTGGCATATTTTTCTTTCCAGATCCTTGCCCAATGGGCTTTTGGCTCTTGTACCCATCGCCACCAAAGCTTGGCTCCTAGAACTTTACTAAGAATCTCCTGATCATCTAAGCCTAGACCCCCGTGGCTCTTGGGTTTATAGATTTTATCCCAAGAAACTAGGGCCCATTTCTTCCTTGTTTCCTCCTTACCATAAAGGAAATATCTTTGAATATTTTTGAATTGCTCTAATACACCTTTGGGAGTTGGAATGGCTGATAACATGAATACTGGGATTGATTGCAGAACAACCTTTGTCAGAACCAACCTACCAGCGAAGTTCAAGGCTCTAATGGTCCATTTTTTGACTTTGTCCTGCATCTATTAAGCACTGATTCCCAGATACTCTTGTGCATTGTTTTGGCTATGAGATGAACTCCCAAATACTTTGAGGGGAGGGAATCCCTTTGGAATCCAAGAATTCGTGAGATATTTCTCTGAATAGCAATGTTAGTGTTTAAGAAGAAGATTTTTGATTTAGAGAGATTGACTTCCATACCTGTAGCCACAGAAAATTCATTAAGGATTTGATTGTAGGCTGAAGCTTCTTTCACTGTGGGGATTCCTTGCAGCATGGTATCATCTACAAATTGTTAGTGAGTTAGTGCCTGACCATTCTCAGTTAATTGAAGGCCCTTGATTTTGCCCATGGCCTTGGCATGCTTAATGGACTGACCAAGTCCTTCCATCATGAGGATGAAGAGAAAGGGAGAGAGTGGGTCTCCTTGCCTGAGGCCTCTAGAAGGAATGAAGATCTCTGAGGGAGAGCTAGTCACCAAAACTGAAAATCTGGAAGAAGTCACCAGAGCCATAACCCATCTGACCCAGTTGTGATCGAACCCAAAAGTAGAGAGAACCTTCTTGATGTAAATCCAATTTACCTTGTCATACGCTTTGGCAATATCCAATTGCATGATCATCCCCGCCTGCCTTTTGTTGGTAAGCGTGTGAACCACCTCATGGGCTTGAATAATGTTGTTTAAGATTTGTCTGCCCTCCACATAACCTGATTGTTCTGCTAACACTAAAGAAGGAAGGAGAGGTTTGAGTTTGTTAGCCACTACCTTGGATATTATCTTGTATACCACATTGCATAAAGCTATGGGTTTGTACTTATCTGCAGTTTGGGCTGAGTCCTGTTTGGGGATTAGGGCGATGAAGGAGGTGTTGAGGGCTTTCAGGATAGTTTCACTTCTCTTGCAATCCTCCACCACATTCAAAATATCTTGTTTGACTATGTTCCAACAAGCTTTAAAAAAATCCACATTGAAACCATCCGGGCCTGGTGCTTTGCCATTCTGCATGTCTTTAAGAACCTCGCTGACCTCCTCTTCAGTTACTGGTCTATTTAGGTTAAAATTGTCCTCTCTAGACACCAGCTTAGGTATATGCCTTGTAATTTCCCTGATGGATAGTTCCCTGTCTGGATTGTTTTCCCGAGTGATGCCTCAGAAATGCTGAACAAACACAGTTTCAATATGCTTATGAGTGATCTGAAACTCCCCATTCTCATCCTTTATTGTAGAGATTCTGTTGTATGCTTTATTAGCCATAGTGGATCTGTGGAAAAATTTTGTATTACGCTCTCCTTCTTTGAGCCATTGAACTCTAGACTTTTGCCTCCAAAATATATCCTCTTGTTTGCATAACTTCTCCCATTCTTGATGGTGTTTATCAGCCTGATCACTTTTGACTTTGTTAAAGCCATCTTCAATCAGTACCTGGTTGAGTTCCTGAATTTTGATTTCCACTGATTTTTTTTCCACAAAAATGCTACCAAAATCTTCCTTGTTCCATTATTTGAGCCGGAGATTTATGTGCTTTAGTCTTTTATGAAGGAGATACATTTTTTATCCCTGGAATTGCATGTCTTTAGACCACCATTTTTTAATGTTACTGATGAAATCCAGGTGGGAGAGCTAGATATTCTCAAATCTGAAGGTTCTATTCCTAGGAGAATCAACACCCTTTATTTCCAATTGAATCGGCCAATGATCTGAGCCTCCGAAGGGATGAACTCTTGCTGTTATTTCTTTATCTATAAGCATAAGCTTCTCTGATATCATAAACCTATCTAACTTAGAGGCTACTAGTGCCTCACCTCCTCTTTTGTTGTTCCAAGTAAAAAGGCCATTGCTTGTTTCTGAATCAACCAGTTTCATATTATCTGTGAATGATTGGAACGCTAAGGAATCTTTGTTTAGCGCTCTAGTACCTCCTTTTTTTCTGAAAGATATTTGATCATGTTAAAATCCCCTCGTATGATCCGAGGAATTCCAACCTGTCTGTTCTTGAGATCCATAAGGGATTCTAGCAATCTGAGTTTATCATCTACTCTTTGAGGACCGAAAACATTTGTGACCAGGAAGGTTTCCGAAACCCCCACTGGTTGAACGACCACTGATAAATAATTTCTAGATGCCTCTGCATCTATTATGCTGACTTTTTGGGGGTTCCAAAGAGTGAGAATGCCCCCCGCTGTGTTCTTTGCTTTAACTTCTAGAAACTCTATTGAGCCATTTGCTATGGATTAGTTTTAATTTCTGAATGGAACATTTTGTTTCCTGAATGAAGATCATATCCAACATTTCTTGTTTCATTCTACAACCAAGAATTCTTTGTTTTCTTCTACTATCTAGACCTTTGATATTCCAAGATGTGAACTTCATAATTAAAGATTTGTAAAGGAGTAACTGGTTAGGTCTTTCATCTTACCCGAATCTATCATTAGCTTTCCACACTCCATCAAGAGCTCCTTCTGCTTTTTCCAGCCCCTCTTCTTTCCTGCATTTCTAGTAGCTAATCCTGGAGTTAATTTCATTGTTTTCACTCCTCTGTTCTCCTGCTTATCAATGGTTTTTCCTTTGTCAAGCCCCCTTTCCTGAGTTTTCCATAAAAACAACTGTTGTATTTTGTTGCATTCTTCTTGAGGTAATGAATCTATCCCTCCCGTGGTTCCCTGCATTAAGAACCCTTCCAAATCTAGGTGTTCCTTATCTAGAATTTCCTTAAGTTCATGGTCCTCCAGATCTACTTCACTCTGGGTCATTTCCTGATCCATCTCTAGTTATGTTTCACTCGTCAAAGTCTCTTTCTTATTACCCATATCTTGTATTGGGTTGTAGTCTTATTCCTTCTCCTTTTCATTAGGGCCTTCCTCCATAGTTTGGTCTTCATTTGTCATTTCTTCATTCTCTTCCAATGCTTGAAACTTATTCTGACTGACCTTTTGCCCCTCATTCCGTTGTTTCTTTGGTCCCTTTTTCCCTCCTTTTCCTCTACTTGCCACTTTCTGAAAGCTTTCTACTTCCTTCATTGTATTAGGTTTTCTCTTGTTATCTGCTTTACTAAGAGGGCAGTCTCTAAACAAGTGTCTATGTTCGTGGCATTTACGGAATCTGAATGGGATATGCTCATAGTCCACAGTTTGCACCCATTCCTCATCAAAAACTTCCAAGATAACTTCATCTGGAAGAGCTCCTGATAGATCCATTTCCACACAAATCCTTGCATAGGACGTATATTTGCCTCTTCTTGTGGCTTTCGAAGCTTTGACAAAACGACCTAGTTTGTTGCCTATGGCCGCAAGCAATTCAGTTTTCCAGTAATCAAGAGGTAGAGAGTAAAGCCTTACCTAGAAAGGTACCGAAGTGAAAGTCTCTCACTCTGGAACAAAGTTCATCATCCAAGGCCACATATAGAGGTTAGTTGCTGCATAAAATTAGGGTCCTCCTTCAAATATTCTGTCTTTGTCTTCAATATTAGTGAATACCACGGTGAACAATCCCTTTGACCCAAGATGGAGATCGATGCTTCCATTGGGTTTCCAATGATACTTGATCCACGTCTATAAAGCCTTTTCAGTGGGCCATAATCCCATGAATTTACATATTATAGCATAAGTCCCCATGTGTTCCCTGTGCGCCTGCAGTGCAGGATCTTTTAACACTACTCTAGGAGTGATCTTCGTTTTGGGTCTGCAAGGTCCCTTTTGTTTTTTTTCCCTTGTTTACTGGCTTTTGTCTTCTTCCTCCTTGTCCTTTGTGTTGTTATTTTCCTTGGACTTGGCCCCATCTGTCTCCTTGTCATTATTTCTTTTTCTTCCTTCACAAATCCTCTGAATTTACTCGGTGGTGACTTGCATCTGCTGGCAACGACATCCTTATAGGAGGGAGTCGAGCTCCCTCCTCTGCAGCCCTCCATAAGGATCAAGCTTTGTAACTCTCAGAAACCCTAGCTGCACATCTCTTCTCTCCCACTTCCTTTCTCATGTTCGATTTGTATATTCTCTGTTAAATGCGGTGCATAATTGAATTTCTTGGGCATGTCATTTTCCTCATTTCCATGACAAATCACATTTTTCTCATCAATATGTTTGCATGTTGTATATATTAGACCAACATTATTTGGTCTAAGAGAAAGTCATCACATAATGAAGTGACATTAACAACCAACTTTAATGTTGTGACATGGAGGATGTTTTTTAGTGGTAGATTCAAGTCTAGATACATTATTGGCTTGTACATGATTCAAACCATAGGCACACCAATATCTGGTGATCAAGAATTTACAACAAATTAAATAAAATATTTATGCATGTTTGACATAGTGAATTTCAAATCAAAATTATCTATCTCTCTCTCTCTCTCTCTCTCTATATATATATATATATATAATATATATAAATATATATATATAGAGAGAGAGAGAGAGAGAGAGAGAGAGAGAGAGAGAGAGAGAACATATTCTAGATACGTTGAAGAATTTGTCTTCTTGATATCCTTCACATCTTTACTTTGTTGAGTTTTAACAACAAATTGAGTAGATGAACTTTCCCTCTATTTCTATCCACTTATAAAAATCCTCAAGTCGACAATATCGAATAATCGCGACTTGGTCTCTCTTTACTTCCGTTCATGTCAAATCTTCCACTGAAAATGTTGTCATTCCTTCTAGGTCCTCCACCTCCAACTCATTAATCAAGTCCCACTTCTTCATTCTTCAAATCCCTATACAAATGAGGAAACAAGAATATTAACTAAACATATGAGGGCACTCATCTTGTGTCTTTCATAAAATGTAAGCAACTCAAGGATAGAGTGAGATAACTTCATGATTGAGAAGCCATATTTTGGTCCTCGTTTTTATTGTCCAAATGTATTTCCATAATGAACATGTTAAATCCATCCTTAGCTAGTAAATACTTCATGTACTCCAATCTACTTAGGTTGAGGAACTACACAGGGGCATTTCATATTATGAAGATATGTTTCCAAATTTCCCATACCACATCTTCATTGTCCATGAGAATATTAACTAAACATACGCATCTCGTGTCTTTGAAAAAATGTAAGAAACTATGAATTCTCTACATCAATAAATTATCAAAAATAAATAATTAAGAATTTCATGGTTCAATTGGAATTTGATACTACTATATGCAAATATCTCTTTTCTATAGGATATATGGTGTCCAGATCTACAAATTAATATTTAAGAACACCATATCCATCGTTTGACCACTAGTCCATCTTTCACTAATATTTTTATTGGTGCTCTGCAATGAGTAAAGAGAATTTTATTTAGCACGCTAACTTGAGCTTTTTGAACTAGAAAAAACAAGAAAAATTATGTTGAAATGACCTCAAACAATTCTCCAAGCTCCTACTAAAAATCAAAATGTGAAGTTTGAATTTTTCACATCATATTGATTTCTTATATCTCTAAGTAATATCCATCTTACTTTTGGCTTACCCCAGCACAGTTGTGCAGGTTATAGATGTGGATATACAATGTATCGGGTTTTTGGCTTCCCCATATTCGAGTGACTCTACATTCAGAAAATAAATGTCATTTGGATTAAATTCAAAAATTGTTGTAGTGCTCTAAAATCATCTTGGAGAGTGAAGTTGAGAGTGAAAATTTGTCATGCAGTGTTTGGAAATTAGACCTATTTTGATTTTATAGATAAGTCACTCATATTTTGTGGTTATAGGTTAAGATTGTGACAATTAAAATGGTACTGCAAATATGAGAAGATCTATTTTCAAGATTGGCATTATTCAGTCTAATAATCCTCATGGTATTTTCCAATAGGTAAGTTTTGCAAATGTTTGTCACTGTGTTAACATGCCTACAATTACATTAAATATAACAGACCCTATTCTAATAGCTATTACTGTCAAGGACATAGGGTCTTGAATCTTATTGATTTCTAAAAATCAAAATGTGAAGTTTGAATTTTTCACATCATATTGATTTCTTATATCTCTAAGTAATATCCATCTTACTTTTGGATTACCCCAGCACAGTTGTGCAGGTTATAGATGTGGATATACAATGTATCGGGTTTTTGGCTTCCCCATATTCGAGTGACTCTACATTCAGAAAATAAATGTCATTTGGATTAAATTCAAAAATTGTTGTAGTGCTCTAAAATCATCTTGGAGAGTGAAGTTGAGAGTGAAAATTTGTTATGCAGTGTTTGGAAATTAGACCTATTTTGATTTTATAGATAAGTCACTCATATTTTGTGGTTATAGGTTAAGATTGTGACAATTAAAATGGTACTGCAAATATGAGAAGATCTATTTTCAAGATTGGCATTATTCAGTCTAATAATCCTCATGGTATTTTCCAATAGGTAAGTTTTGCAAATGTTTGTCACTGTGTTAACATGCCTACAATTACATTAAATATAACAGACCCTATTCTAATAGCTATTACTGTCAAGGACATAGGGTCTTGAATCTCTTTCCTCAAAGCATAGTTTATGGTACTCTTCCTTGTTTGTACAGGATATTGACCTATTGAATATCAAGTAGTTGTTTCATTTCAATGCTAGGAGAAAGCTGCCTGAAAAGTGAGCTATGATTCAAGAGATATCATGAGCGATAAGTTGGTTTTTATCTTGCAATCTTTTGTTTTAGTCTTAAATATTGAAACCATTACGCATTTTCGGTCTCATACTTATCAAAAACCCTGAGAAACTCTTCACCAGTCACTTCTATTTTGGTTTATTTTTCTACTAGTTGGTTTATCTAATATAAATTGAGTTTCACAATCACCTAGTACTTAACGATTGTTGTCTTGTCCTTGCAAGATCTATGGGCACCCCCAAATCATTTCTTTTAAAGCTTGGATTCAAAGATGGTGCACTACTTCTTATTACTTAAAGCAAGAACAAAACTAAGAATCTCAGATGTCAGCTTGAGAAGACTAACAACTTAGGTTGAGTTTTGAATTTTGAAGCCAAGAGAAGGCCTTGGAAATAGATTTCTCACAATCAACATGCACTTTAAACATTTTCATTTCAGAATATGCAAAATGCATAGTGGGATGAATAGAGGACAAGTACTGCAAAATGGGTTTTGAGACCCAGCAACTGTTTAGAAGCATATTTGGAGGATCTCTAAATGAAGACAGTGATTGATCTACACATAGTGTCATAACAATGGATTCTACATCATGAAATTCTAGGATGCTAAACTAGAAGCAGAACTTGAAGCAAAACCAAAAAGTTTGCCTTGAACAAGTGAAGCTCCATATGGGCTGCCAGCTTGCTGAGAATTTTATGTATTCATTGTGGTCTTCCACTACTGAAGTTGTGTCCAAGTTCGTATTGAATTCTAGAAAAGTTAGCATCTATATACATGAACCCCACATTGAGTACAATTGGAGCTTTCATTTAGAGATATTCGTTACATCCATCATCGTAAGCAACTAAATGGGAACATGCTTCATCTTCAAGTTTGTTCAGCTTTACATCTTCCTTATATGTGTGTTAGGTCTTAATACCATAATTCTTGACACTATTATTGTATGGACAATGCCCTATAGAGAGAATGGTTAACCATATTATTGAGGTATGTGTCCATGGAGACAATCCCTCTCCATGGAAAGTACAATGTTGAGAATTGGGCTTCAACACCATGGTTGTTTCATTGCCCCTGGATACCAGGTTTAAACAATGTGGATATATGGTTGTCTTATAATACCTTTCGCGTTAGGATTACTGGGATAGATTGTGATGCCTATTCCTATGTACTTGCATGCACAATTGTCTATATTTTTAAGAAGGATGCTTTTGTTTTAGGCAATTAGGCGCTTTATTGACTAGATTAATGGGATAGTTTTGTTGCAACAAAAGCTCTTTTAATATAGTGCACATTACAACATTGTTCCTAACAAAGTGAAAGAAATATTAGGTCCAAGTGTAGTATATCAAGGTATATTGTTTAGAGGCACTACTAGTTACTGAGAGAATATAATATGTATTAGAGAGTATAAAATCCAAAGGGTAGATAGACTAGAAATTGATTACCGCTTACAGGTGAAAAATCTAAATAATCACTGGCCTAGCTATTGACTACTACAAGTGTAGTTGACAAGGATGGACCTTGAAACATGCATCCAATGATCTAATGGTAGACCAATTTTCTATTAGACCACATGCTTTTTTTTCACAAGATTCGATTCAATCTAGTACTAAACATAATAATAAAGATTGTTCCCTACATACTATTATATGGTCATCCAACTTTCAATTTACTTAAAGCATTGCAAAATTCAGCCTTCTGTCATAAGATTACTATTATCTCTACATTTAACATTCTTAGTTTTGGTTGATATTTTATTGCTTTGCACTTCCAAAATGACTAAAATTGTATACCTTAGGTTAGTAAGTTGATGAGATTTATTGTAATATTGTTCACTTGGCTATTTGAAAATAGTTTATTATATTTATGGTGTTTGACTTGATTAGCGATTTCAAGCTTATAGGTTTAGTTTTGTAAAGTGGTTTTATGTACCTTATAAGCCTACGTAAAGAAATCTAATGTTAAAGTGTTTATAGGGCTTATAGTTATCACCTTAATCTTAAAAAAGAGTTCTTCCTTCCATTCACCATTCACTCCCTCTGTTTTGGCACATCCTCTTTTCTAGGCAAAACACAGTCTCCTTTGATCTTGATTCCTATTCCATGTTTTCTTCACACTACCTCCTTATATGATATCTTGAGGCAATCCTCTATTAGTATATTTCCCCATTCTCGATTTTTTTTTCAAATGGGGACATTCATAGAGGCATCAGGCCTATGAGTAGTGGCAAGGCTGTAGAGGAGGAAGGTCTCCAGACCAAGTTGCGCAAGTACAGTATTTTGTTTTTTGATTCACATATTGATTATTTATTTAAGCATGTTGCTTCTTTGAGCTTTCCCAAGTCCAAGTCCCACATCATCATCCTCCTGATTTTCAAACTGGGTGAAATAAGCATAGGATTATCATGATTAGTCATACCTTTTCCAAGTTCTATGGAAAAGGCTTTATCTATGGCTTTCTAATGAGCTCAAGTTGAGACTTCTCATTGCTAGAGGCAAGGCCGGATTCTCCCCAAAGTATTAAACCACCAATCACATCTATACACTTTGAACCATTATTGAGGATGCATGTCATTTCTCTTTGAAAGTATTATGTTGCTTTCTATACTTTCTTAAAGAATTTGAATTAGTTTTAAGGGAGGAATTATTCCAAAGACTACATGAAATTGTACTTCTAAGACTCTCTTCATGGCTATCATGAGACCTTATGAGTTGGTTCTTTGTTGTCTCCACACTATGCATTACCTCGTTGATTTCATTAGGAGCATCAATGGGGTCAAGTAAGGATCTCCTCTCTCCCTAATTTTGTTGTGGTTTTGTTTGGGATGTATATTGGTAAGCTTAGGTCATTTCTTGTAGGGAATATCTAGAGAGGGATGGTTACCTTATTTACCACGTGTTGATATCTATCCTTCTATTTGTTGATCATTTGGTCCTCATGGACTAGATTTTGTTTCATGGTTTAGAGATCTTCAATTGATATATTTTAACCTTGGTAAAACGAAGTAATGAACTTCCATGCATTGTAGTGGGCCATTTCTGAATTCCACTTTCAATTTTTAGGGGAAGAGATTGAGGTTACCACATGATTTGAATTAGATCATTATATTGTTTGTAATCCATATCAATGCATTTGGAGTGGAAAAAGTGGAGGAATCAACTCACGGGACCGTTTTTACCGATGGGACCCAGTTTGGCGAAATGGGGTCCAAAACATTCTAGGAGCATTTTGAGGCATCAAACAATGTTTTTTGGGGGTATTCTACACATAGAGAGCTTTCCAACGGCACAATAATCACATCAATCGAAGTCCGTATACAAACGTTATGCCACTCAGAAGTTGACCTTCCTATTTTCACACCTATGGTTCAGGAGGATGCCGTGTCAGCACCCATTATTCATGGAAAAGGGGCTAGCCACGTGTTTGTGATGTAAAATACTCTAGAAGAGTTTATTTTGTAACTCTAGTTAAGAGTTGATGTATTCAAACTTAACCACTAGTAGGTTATCGGGTTGTGTTATAACTGGGCCATTAGGAGGAAGAGGCATTCCATTCTTTCGAGAGCATTTTGTTCTATAGTTGAGAAAAGATAGCCAGGAGAGATAGGAGGTAAAGCACACAGAGAGGATCTATGCATTGTAGTAGCCCATAGGCCACAAACATTACTTCTTTGTATCTGCAGCCATATTTCCAGACAGAGAAAGAGAGCAAAGCGATCTCACCTTCTAGCTGGGTTTTCTCCCGAAAGGTTTCCCGGAGAGCATATCCTATGTATTATGTGCATGTGAGCTTATTTTTTTGTTCTCTACTTTTTTGTTTGATTTACTTTTACATGCATGCGCTAAATACAATTAATTTTACAGATCTAGAAATTAAATAAAACTGTAATAGTGTAGAATCTCATATTTTTAATATAATATTATCAGATCCGTTGTGAAGAACTGTCCAATGGAATATCCATGGCAATTTATGGATCACTACATTATACACCTACTTGGGGGTTCAATGACAATTTTTTAATCTTGTTGGCCCTTAGTTGAGCATCAAGCATGCCTTCTCATTATGACTGATCGAGGCATGTGGATCCATGACCCTTCTAGAGAGACACTATTTCCAAAATCACATTCAAGACATCTCAACAAAACCAAAATCAAACCATTGTGCTTGAATTACAACCACTCTTCAGATTGAGCCTATTGGAGAGAACTACAACTAAACCAAGGAACAAGTGAGCAGTACAATATATGGTGCAAAACTAGAAAATTCATGGACATAAGATGAGATGCACTAAAACATGTTTACATGCTACTAGAGAAGCTAAAAGGGTAATCCCTTGTCTTGAATTGTATCTCGTGGGGTGGGGGGGTACTTTCGTAGGTGCGGTACCTAACCTTGCAACAACCTATGTTTCTCCAAGGTCACTAAAGGTTGTGTTACAAGTTACAACTATGCTAACAGAAACATCCTCCCCCATTCCTCACCCCCTGTTTCTACACTTTTTGTATTGAAATTAGTACAAAAATACTCAAGGTCATGCCAACAATATACTCACGTTGCAATCATGGTCATCTTGTAGCCTTCTCACAACGTGTTGTCTGAAACTCGGTAATAATGTGTTGGTTTATCAAGCATCAACGGTAGTTATTTATCTTTCAGTCTCAGTAGCTGTCCAACCTTCACTGCATTTTTTGTGTTGTTTGTAAAACTTTCAATGCGATGTATAAGCACCGTTTTAGAAACTGAATAATTAAGGTTGATATCAACTTTTGATGAGAACTCTGAAGCCTTCCAAAGGTTACTATATTAAACAATCTTGTAGTATGGTTTTGTTGAGACTATTGCATTGTAGAAAGTCTTTGAATGTGCTATTGCCTGGATTTTGCAGAAGGAAAACTTTAGACTTTCAAATTTGCCAACAAGCCTAAATGAAGGTTTTTCTACAAAAGGTAATTTCATAAAGGGTTGGATACCATATCAAAAATAAATTTATCCAACAAAGCAGATTATGTTGAAAACTGGATTTTAGTGATGGTAACCTTGCATTAGGGCGAACTAAATCAAACATAAGGTGCTCAATCTAGGACTAAGCTAGTAGTCCTTTTCTTAAAAATGTATAATCGAGGATCGAGGATCAAGGCAACCTTTGTTTTGCTGAGACCAAGGACCATTCTCAGTGTTAATAGCTACCCCAACATATATTTATACATCCGATGGTATTATCAGTGTTACTCATATATCAAAACATAGGCAGATATATAGTTTCTCTGGAGCTCAAGAATATGGAGGGACTGGATTTTGTAACGGAGAATCTTCAACCCTTGAGTCCCTGTAGATGAAAACCAAAAGGGGGGGAGTAATTAAAGTGGCCACCCTAAGTATTCCAATATAGTTTTTTAAACAATTGCCAGTTCTCTGGTACACGGGAATAGTTAAAAAAAATTGTGAGTGCTTTATTATATAGAGAAGACATGGATGAATGGAACAATTTATGAAAAACGTGAGCCCAGAAGATTTTTATTTTTTATTTTTCAGCACTGCAAAACGCTCTATAAATCTTGCACATGCACGTGAGTGCATGATGTAACGGTCGGGGCGGTTGGTTTGCACGCCCCCCGGCCGCGTTCGAATCCAGCGGAGTTGCGAGTGCTGCAGCGTATTTCTGATCCATGGAGTATTCTCCGGTTCGATGTGACTGTGGTCAGCCTAGTTCTGACATGTATATGTAATATATGTACAAAAAGAGGGCCCATAATGCTTCTAAAGGGAACTAGCCCCTCCCATTTAAAAATAAATAAATAAATGTAGTTAAGAAACCCTGTAACGAGCGTGGGTTTATATGTATGAGTGGAATACTTTCTCCCTTTTCCATTAATACCATATCTCATTCACAATTCAGCACTAACAGAAGTTTCAATTGTAATGTGGAAGCCGAGTTTTTTGTTGCAATGGTAAAGTTCAGTAAGAAAGACCCATTTCATAAAAAATATAGAGCAGTGCACGACAAATTAAAAGGGGTAGGTTCGAGCAAAAGGTTAGCAGTATTTGACAAATTTAAAGGGGGGAACTATTGTTGCATGGGTACCTCAATGCATCTCGGCAGTGCAGCAGGGTAGTGCATCTCGAAGGTGAGGGTTGCAGGTGGGTTGCAGCTGAGAGCGATGTTTGAAGGCGAGCAGGCTCATAGGATGATACTTTGTTTGGGCGGAGGAGGTTTCTGTTTGGGCAGCAGAAGAGGTTTTGATTTTTGGCAAATTTGGAATGTATATCAAGTGGGAATATTTGTGCCAGCATGGCACTATAAGTATCGCCAGTGTGGTGACGGGCGGGCCAACCTCCTTGTTGAATCTACATGCTCCTGTCAAATCGGGTTATGGGGTCATTTATGTGAACCAGCCACCATAGGGTCATTAAATGCCCTATGGCAAGCTGGCTATTTGTTGCCTTCTCACGTTGCTCCACGCAAAGTAGGGCAACAACATAACTCTCTAACACATGGGTCGATTGATCTTGCAACCTCCAAGTGATTTGATCTGACAAGAATCAAAACATCGATAATCGGTCAACACAACAATGACCATCGATCGACCTTCTCACGGACTATGAGCAAGAATCAACATTCTCAAGGCTTTCTTTTGTGTTAAGGTTGCCCTTCCTTTAACCCTCCTTCAGATCTACAGGGCTCCACCGAAAAAACACCACAACAAACTTTATCTAATTTGCCAACCACACGCAACAGATCAAACATGCATATCTTTCTCGTAAGCGCAGTAGCAACTTCACAACTCACAACTTTGATACCAAAATAAAATTAAGAAGACAAAACCAATTGAATGTAACACTGCATACCTTGAGTGAGGAGCCCTTGAGGTTGCCACAACCTTCAAGTCCGTGAAATTGCCACATCTCATTAATGATAAAAAGCAAACAATGCAAAATTTATAAGAGAACATTTAGTTAGAAAAATCAAACGCTTTCCCCATAATGTGGAACGTGTTTACATGGGAATGTGTTTATAGCTTCATCTACAGTCCGCATTTGTTCTCCGCATCCAATGCTCATCTTCAATGCATTGTTCTGCTCTTCTGGGCCTTCATATTCTGCGGTAAACACGCCTTTCCAACATCAACAAAGAAGAGAATAAAATATATATCGTTAGGTTATCTGCTACAATACTTTCTTTGAGTATCAATAGTTTAAAGTGATTTTCCCAAAATATTCGAATAAATTTCATTAGTTTATCTTTTGTGATGGATATTTATATGTAATACTCTCAGCAATAATGTCGTAAAGAAGATGCCTTGGTTGTCACTAGGACATAAATTATTTGTAAGAAATAATTTGACAATGTTTAACGTGTTTACATGGGAAAGTTTTTCAACGGAAGGAATCGTTGTTTTACCTAGAATTAAAAAAACGTAGTCTCTTGATTTAGGTATTTAATACTTAATTAAGTACCTTTAAACGATTTATTATCCTTGCAATAGGGCAGTATAATGTATTGGTAAATTACTGACTCCCTAATTAGTAATTATTTGACCAATAATTTAATTTTTTAGTCTAAAATTAATTTTATGAAAACAATTTTTTTTTGAAATATTTTATTTTGAGGTTTTTTTATTATATATTGATTAGGCTCTTATTTTGGGATGTGACCTGTTAAAAGTAAAATTTTGAAATAATCAAATACTATATATATGTATATTTAAATTATGAAATCAATAAATATTAAGTATAATATAAATATTAATAGAATGTAATATTAAATAGTAGAATATTATTATGAATATAAATAATAATATTAAAATGATTTAAACACAATAGAGTTTTTTCATTTTTATAATGGAAAAAGGTGAAAAATATAAAAGTTTGTGTAAAATTATCATCAAAACGATAAAAAAGGTAATATTTACAATACACACTGATATGATATATGACTATAAAATGATAATGTAAATATAAAACATGTTCAAATTTAAAGTAATAATGGTAATATATACATAAATTTTTGTAATTGTTGATGTAAGTGTTAATAGATATTAAATTGCCTTTTTTAATATTTTTAATATATTAATATTAATGTTTTAGTATATGTGTATATACATATTAAGTTATTTATGTATGAAGTTAAACACCATGGGTAAAATCATTGACTACTTAATTAGACAATTGACTAAAAAAAAAAAAAAAAATCTTGTTTAAAGTTAATTTTATAAAAACAAATTTTTATTTTATTTTTTGAAATATTTTTTTTTTTTAGGATCTTATTTTGCAATGATTTTTCCAATATTGTATGTTTGCATATGTAAATTTAGTACTGAGGTGAAATTAATTACTAGCTTGCATCTTTATATTTGGCATCATTTTAATGTTACTTTGAAGTCATTGTTCCATTGGAGGTGGCATAGTCCCTATGTGTTCTCCTACGGCCCGACATAGCCTGTATACAACAACTTTAATAGTATGTATTTTATTATGGAATAGAAGTTGTTAGTATAAACTTTTTGGATCAACGAAAAGCCAATAAATTCACATCAACCATACTTCATGCTATTGTGTATTGTGATTCATGCCACATGTCTTTTTATCATTTTCCTTGGTGGATCATTACATCCCCTATAAACAAAGCTCTCTAATAAACTTATTTTCAAGGCTTTTCTTACTAAAATTAACTAGCTCTCTGAGAAATTTATTTTCTAGGCTTTTCTTACTAAAATTACCCACGTTGATGCGTATTTGTTGACTTGGGAGGAATAGACATACTTCGTCAAGCATAATGATCATGAAAAGCGACTTGGGAGGAATAGACATACTTCGTCAAACATAATGATCATGAAAAGCAAATATACTTTACGCGAGTTTTTAAAATCGATTTGTAATTTCACCATAACAGTGGATATCAATTAAATAAAAAATATAATAAAATAATTATTTTAATTATTTATGTTGAAAATACATTTTTTCATTATTTTTGTAAATATAAATATCATTTAATTTATTAAAAATTAAAAATATTGTATATCATTTAATTGTAAATTAACACATCATTAATATATATTTTATCACAACAAGGTAAATAAGGTAAATGAAACTCTTTACCATAGTTGCCGCTGGACACCAATCCTAAATGGGTTAGAGTGGAAGCTAATAGGCAAAGCAGTCCAAAAGACCTGGATGTGAACCCAACGGTCCAACAATGTACTATAAATTAATCTCGAATAAAAATTGTACTCTCATGATTTATCATTCATATTGTTCTTGCTCCCATGTGTGTTTAACATGGTATCAGAGCGGGCGATTGCTGGTCCTGCTCCAATTTGAGCCACTTGTTTTGTGGTCTCTATATATATGTTAGTTATGCGTTACCTGACCTCTGATTCTGCCTTATTCCCCTCAGACCTGAAATAACCTACCTCTGCCAGCACTGCACATCTGTCCATACTGTCATTTCCTGTTTTAGCGCTGAGGCCTGACAGTGCCACTGCAGAGATACGCCACCATCGATGAAGGTCCAGCTCCTGGTATGCGTATGGTTCGAATTTGAATGGTATGCGTATGGTTTTTGAATATTAACGATGTTGAATGAATGCGTTATGTTCGAAGTTGAATGTGTTTGGTAATGCTGTCTAGTGGTATCGACATTTGGTTTATTGAATGAGTTTGTATCAGAATTTGTATATGCGTTGAACCTGAATGGTATACGTTGAATGGTATTTGAAACTGGCTTTGGTATATGCGTTAAAACGACTTTTGTATATGCATATGCGTTTGAATTGTTGTGTTATTAACGTTGTTGAATGAACATTGAATGGCCTGTTGAATATTAACGTTGTGCTGACAAAAGGAGTTCATTCCAAATCTGTATATGCGTGGGAGACAAATGCGTAAAATGGTTTCCATTTGAATGCGTATTAACGTTGTTTTAACGTTGTATATATTGAATGCGTTGAATGCGTTGAAGGGGCCTGTTATATCAGAGTTGGTATATGGTAATAACGATGTCCCATAATGTTTTATTGATTGGTATATATGGTATTGATCTGCGGTTTTATTGAATGGTATACACCGCTTTTGTATATGGTATTGAACTACGGTTTTATTGAATGGTATACACCGCTTTTGTATATGGTATTGAACTGCATTTGAATGCGTTGAATGGTCCAGCGAATGGTCTAGCGTATAGTCACAAGTTTTGTGGAGTCCAGCAAAGTGTTGAATTTTTTAAGGGCTATTGTGAGAAGTGAGAACAGTAAGCGCTGGAGAATTCAATGTATGATAGCGTTGAATGCTGAGTTGATAATGCGTGTTGCGAGAACTGAATTAGGAGATGCATAAGGAAGTTTTAAGTGGAATTGGTGTTGACATGTTGGATTAGACAACAATGTGGGCTCGATTTGTCATCATGGAAGAGTGGTTGAAGGATTGCAGAGGAGCTGAATTCAATTCCTATGGTGAAGAATGCGTTTAAGATTGAGTCTGTTGTGGTATAGTGCGTTGAAGGGTGTTCAACAAGTATAAAAACCAGCGTTAAAACAGTGGCAGCACGCTGTTGAGACTGGTGTGTGTGCAACGTTCATAGTTGCTGGCACATAAGGCGTTAATCAAGCTTGATTGAAGTAAAGGCGCACTTGAATTCGCAGAGGCGTTCATGAGTGTAACCCCTACATACGTGGGTTGAATGGTGCGTTATGCTGCCAGAAGAAACGTTTGAATGGTGGGTTGAATGGTGCATTGCGCTGCCCATCTTGGCACTCCCAAGAAAACATTCGTTGAAAGACCAAAGAATACAACATAAGACGCGTTTTAATGCAGAACAAACGACTTTCTCTTCGTGATTGGTAACCGAGAAATGTTATTCCATGTTAGAGTTCGTGTTGCGTTCTTCTCGGAAATGCATGGAGTCTACCCACAAATTTAAACGCTTTGAAGGTTGGTCAACCGTTACATTTTGTCCTCTGCATGTGGTTCTGGACAACTGTTACATTGCCTCAAAGGTTTGGATCGTCGGATAGCTGGTGGCCTGATAGCTCTTCCCTGAGGTCTCGAGCTCGAGTTTTTTCCTCACAAAAATCAAAATTGTTGCAGAAGCAGAACAAGTTATGGATAGGGTTTTGGTAGCAGGGATCATGTGGATGCGCACCGTAGTGGTGCTGATGTTGTTCTCTGTTATTGCTATCACAACTTATATGCCAGAAATGCTTGTTAAATCGAATTGAAGACTATGATGACAACCCATGCCTCGTATTCTGCTTCTGTCGATGTGTATGAACTATGCAATGAGTTTTGTTGACATTACAACGTTACATCTGAGTTATATAACAACGCATGTTTTTTTGGTATGAGATTTCCATGCTGTGTTTAAAAGATCGCAAATGTTTCTATAAGCAATGAGTTATGTCAGCTACATTGGTGTCTTATGTGCGTTAAACACTTTGTTGACTGTCGTGCATATATATATGGCTTGGACAGTAGCATAAGCATTGAAGTGTTATGTAAATGGATTGGAAGATAATCCACAAGGGTATTGCCTTTTGATAGCCATCATTTCTGCTTTGAAAGTGATTATGCTGGGGGATTTTTGGGAATGATAGAGTTCAATGTTCATAAGAATTGGGGACTATTTATATTATTTAAAGTTGCAGCAATTTGGCATTATTTAGGAGTTCAGTGAAATTGTTTCAAGCCAAGACTATCCTTTGTAGATCGAATTGGTGTATTTTTTTAAAGGTTGTTCATATCAGAGATTGTTATTGAACTAGATTGAAGTTGTTGCCAGGACAAGTTCCCTTGGATTCAAGGCTGGTACAGGAAAATATCTTTTTGAGGCCTAAATTGCTTGTAGCTTTGTTGGAAGTTAAATTCTCAGGTGAATTGAAGAAAATTCATTTTGAATGAGGAGTCTGTTTTCCAGATATCACCATTCTTTGTTTGTTGAATATATTGCAAGCTGATTGATTTGAAGTTGTTGCCATAAGTTTATATAAAAGAGCAATTGGTGTCCATATTTTCTTCATTGTTTTACTATTTTTTGAGGTTAAAAATGGCTCCAATTGATGCAATATTAGAGTTAGTGGACAATCTAATACTCTCTACTATGGATAATACAATCAAAATCAACATAGGATCTCTCTCAGAAATTCAGACGTGTCTACAAAATGCACAAGAAAAGATTGATTTTTTGCAGCTTGAATCACAGCTACAGCAAGAAGAGCTACATCACAATAGACATCATTCTGAACCTATTTTTGTTCAGAACATTGAGACAACCACCCATCAACAGCAAGTCAATAATGTTACAGTTCATTCAAATAAAGCAGCAGTTGTACATGCAGATGCAGAAACGCAGTCTGCACTTCCTAAGCCCATCATCAGACCTTGGGAACAGCTTGTCCACAACAAGCATAGAACTGGTCTTGGATATGACAAGGACTTGTCCTTTCCTATTCTAGACTACTCAAAGCCCATTCAGTTTCAGAGTGTTGGATTCATTCATGACAGTTCACCTGCTCCTCATGACAGTTCACCTCCAGCTGTTCCAGATTCTACTCCTTTTCCACTGCAACAACAACAACAACAACAGATTGTGAAATGCCAACACTCTGACCGAGTTGGCCATTTGAAAGATCACTGTTTTGATCTTCATCCATGTAATCATTGTCATAATCATTGTCATAAAACCAGTCATTATTCACACAGACGCTTCAGAAACAAATGCCATGCAAGAACAAAGATTCATCTTAGATGGATCGCTTCTTGGCAATGGGCATCAACAACCAAGAAGATATTCCAAACACATGTCAGAACTTGTTCCAGAGTATTGAAAAGTCTTGCAGCTGAGTTTTCTCCATCTTCTCACCTTGTATCTGAGGGGGAAATGATGGTTCTACAAGCTCCAAAATCACACAAGCGACCTAGCAACAACCTTACCCACTAGTTTCAGAGTTTGTAGCCAGAGGGAACCCAAGATGCCGTGAACATGCCTTCAGTTGGCCATCTGGGACACTTTCCTCTAGCATAAGACTTCAGCTTCTTGCCAAGTTTTGAAGAATTCAGGAACAAAATTGGAACACTTTCTCTAGCAGAAGCTCCAGCTTTCTTGCCAGTTTTGAAGGTTCCCAAGAATTGCATTAAGCATTCCAGAGTTGTTGGTCATCCTTAAACCATCACAGGTTGAGACTTCCCTTTTCAGGTTGAAGTTCTCCCTTTTATGCAGGTTGAGACCTCCCTTTATTGGTTGAAGGTTTCCCTCTTCAAAACAATAGGAGCACTTCCTCTAGTAGAAGACTTCAGCTTCTTGCCAGTTTTGGAGGAGTTTCGGGAACTGCACTAAGCGTTCCAGTGTTGGTGGTCATCCTTAAACCACCGCCCTTTATACCAACATTTCATAGAGCACATTCAGCCTAGTGCTGCCATGCATTTTTGCACATTTTGTATTACAGCTCTCTTCTTGGACTCATACATAACCCTTCAGATTAAGGGGGGGAATGTTGGACACCTAATCCTAAATGGGTTAGAGTGGAAGCTGAATAGACAAAGCAGTCCAAGAGACCTTTTGCATCCCAAAGCAGCCCAACACAACATCGATAACACTCATAACAATAAGGAAGTGCATTCTCCCATGTTTAATGCCACTGTAGTTTTCACTGGACTCTACGCTTGCAACTCCTTATCCTTGGGACTCCATATTCACAATGGAATGGACTGAACTCTCAATGAAATTTCTGTGATAAACGAATCTCCTCTCCCATGATAGCTTATAGCCAAAACAAAATTATAATATAATTCCAAGAAACAATATATAACTCACTGGTTCAAACCGCACAAGTCCAACTTTGGAATGCATGCGTCCATCATAGGGTCAATGGAAAGCATCAACTCCTTAATGGAGAGCGGGTTATTTTTGTGTGTGTACTATTTTGGGTTTGACCTTTCTACAAATTGGGGTGGAATAATTAAAGACATAAGTTTCTCAAATTATTATGAAATGAAATTATATAATAGAATAAAATTATTTATATTGAGTCAATACCCTCCTTATGGTACTTTAGTGTTTGGTATTTACATTGAAGGAAGCTAGGATACTGCCATGTTGTCATATTGGTTTAGTGGGCACCCTATTGGGGAAGCTAGAGTTTAAATATGCTAGAGCGAGTTTGTGCAGTTTTTTGTTGAACATTGCGCAATATTCCATCCCATGTCTACTTCGAAGAAATGGAAAGTTACGTGGTCTTAATAAATTTGGGAGGAAACCCATCGAATTCAACCTTTGAGTTTTTTGAAACGAGAAATACGAGGCACTTTTTATGTTAAACTGGGTGAGGTACAATGACAATTCAGTGGAGTCGACAAGTATTCAATTTGCTGCAAATATAAAAAGAGGCAAGGTGATTGTATCAAATTGGGATCACGGTGCAACACTATTAAAACGTTTATCAGGTTTTAGTGTGCATTAGGAGGATCTTCGTTTGTTAAAGAATTTATATGCAGGTCTTGTAATTTTCAGGGAGAATACAAACACAACCCTTGTTGAAGAGATATGCACATATAATAAAAGTGTAGGGTTATCAAGGGGCGAGTTTATTTACAATATATTGGGTGTGAGGACAATTTGAATGTTTTGAGATAATGGTGAGTGTTGCACCATATATTTCAAGTACTTATAAGGCCTCACAAGTTGCAATCCCTCTTTTCCAATTCTTCTAGCTGAGTATTGCACTTGCCACATGTGATTTCTAGGCTTGATGATCTGGATTTACGCAAGAACGCAACAAATTACAGATATAACCATAAATACAAAGATGCAACAGAAATAACACTTCCTTTGATTAATATCAAATAATGAAATATTCTTACAAACAATATGGAAATGAGACTAGCTCAACGAGGGTAGCTTATCTCTGAGAAGAGATGTGGTGGCTACATGCCTCTGAATTACGTTACAATGAGGCTTAAGGGTCTTTTTATTATTGAACAATAAGAGAAAACCCTAAACAGCCAAAACCCTAACCCAAGGAGATGTAACACCAAGAGTTTATGGGCCCCGTTCAGGTTAGTTGGGCAGTCAACTTCCTGGGGTCGTGACTTGGTCATATTATCTCCATTTGATGCACATGATACCCTGTTGGAAAGATTTGTTCGAGGACTTCGACGAAAAAATGACTTATCAAAATTTACTGGTGGTAGATTGCAAAAACACGTCGTTTAGGGCCTCAAAATGGCTCTGGAAGTTTAGGACTCAAAAAAGTGCTAAAAATAGTAAACTGTGCTACAATTAAGGAAACTAAAAAACTGAAAGAGACAGTTGTGGGGTTCCAAGTGGGATAGGTGGGTGGCCACCAACATCCACCTGGATCACTTGAGTTTTTAGTGGTTTCTACTAATCTTGACTAATATTTGATGTAGATTCATCTATCTAGTTGCAACGGAGGTTCGGTTCTTGCTCATCTAACTTGTTTATGCATCCCTAACAACTTGCAATATTGGAAGCAATAAGGAACCATCTTCATGTAAGTATTATGATGGTAGAGGTATTCTTAGTATAGGCTCACCAAATGAAGGACCTTCAAAACTCAAATGAAGAAGAAAAAACTGAATGTGCAACAAATATGTTAAAAAGGTCACACGGTGAATTTTGAAATTAGCTAGCATTCCTTGCTGCTTAGTTAGATTATTAAATTTTGAAATTAGTAAATTAAATGTTTTTTTAATGTATGTCTTAGTTTGATTATTGAACTTTGAAATTAGTAAATTAAATGTTTTTTTTTAATGTATACAACTTTTTTGTATGTCATTTTGTGATGTATTCTTGCATATGTTGGATCTTAAGATTCCTACTTCTACAATTTTGAATACACAACAATTTGGAGTTTAAAATGATTTTTTTGTTATTCTTGCAGATGTCGGAACTTAAGATTCCTACCTCTACAATTTTGAATACACAACAATTTGGAGTTTAAAATGAACTTTTTGTTTAAATCACCAACGAGGTATTTCTTTGTACTAATATTTTTCCATAAAATTACGACTTCTAATTGATAAAAAGTTTCACTAAAAGTCCAAAATAAATTAATTTACATTATTCATCAAATTTACAGACAAATCACACCTACCACTAGATTTTATGTTTTTCTACATAATTACTTAAAACAATATTAACTAAATAGACAAACCATTTCACTACATTCCAAATTCTAAAATAATGATATAGGCAACTAAAGTAAAAGCAAGTTACATTTTAACTTTTTTATCTTTGTTGTGAATAAATATAATAAAATTAACGAATGTTTAATTTTAAAATAAATGATATACAAAATATTTTTATTTTTTAATAAATAAAACCGGTTAAGTTAATTAATATATACAAAATAATGAAAAAATGTATTTTCAAAATAAAAATAAAATATAATAAAATAATTTATTAATATTTTAATTTAATTGATATTCACTCTCAAGGTGAGATCATAAATTTAAAAACCTGGGTAAAGTATATTTGCTTTTCATGACCATTATGCCTTGACGAAGGATGTGTATTCCTTCCAAATCAACAACATCAAGGTGGGTAATTTAGTAAGAAAAACGTGGAAAATAAGTTTCTCAGAGAGCTTTGTTTATATGGGATGAAATGATACACCAAGGAAAATGATAAAAAAGACAGGTGGCACAAATCACAATACACAATGACATGAAGTATCCTTGATGTGAATTTATTGTCTTTCCTTTGATCCAAAAGGTTTATACTAGCAACTTGTATTCCATAATAAAATACATATTATTAAAGTTGTTGTACGCATGCTAGGCAGTAGGAGAACACACATGGACTATGCTAGGCAGTAGGAGAACACACATGGACTATGCCAAGCAATAGGAGAACACACATGGACTATGCCACGTGCAATGGAACAATGACTCCGAAGTGGCATCAAACTCAGGGTAGGTCTTATCAATTTTTTAAATGATGCAAAATACAAGGATGCAAGCTAGTAATTAATTCCATGCCGATACCGACTTTACATATTCAAACATGCAATATTGGTGAAATCATCGCAAAATAAGAGCCTAACCAATAGATTACCAGAAAACTCAAAAACAAATATGTCAAAAGTAAAATAAAAAAAATGTTTTTATAAAGTTAACTTAAGACAAAGATTTTTAATTTTTGGTCCAATGGTTACTAATTGGGTAGTCAATGATTTACCCAATACATTATAGTGCACTGTGGGTAAAGATAATAATGAATAACTTAATATGTAATATAAACATTATACTTAAACATTATAAAATATTAAATATTAATCAAAAGATAAAAAACAATTTTAAATATATAATATAAACATTTTACATTGGACAATATAAAATAAAAAACAAAATATATTATAATATATATTTTAAAATTTAAAATCATGTTTCATATTTACATTCATCATATTTTATATTAAGTATTTCATTATCCGGTGTGTATGGATTACAATGCTATCTTTTCATAGTTTTGATTTGATAAGTTTTACACAAAAACATTTTATATATTTTTACATGTTTTCTATATCACATCAAAATGAAATAAATCTCTGCTATGTTTAAACCATTTTAATACTTACATTATTTAATATTTAATAATAATATTTACTATTTAATATTCAATAATAATATTTACATCTTTTATTATTTAATAATTAAATTACTTAATATTATTAAATAATTATACTACTTAATATATATTGATATTGATAAGATTTTAATTATAATATATATATATGAATTTAAAATAAGTATTAAGATGTGATATTTGATATTTCAATATTTTACCTCTAATAATATTTATTATTTTAAAGTTTATTTTTTAATAATGTTAAATATATATATATATATATATAGTATATTTATTTATTTATTTATTTCAAATAATTTTATTTACACACTTTTTTTATATAAATAATATAAATTTATTAACGATCAATTATTCAAACATATAAATTAAATACATCTTTCATTAGATTCATGTCCAGTATTCCTTTAGGTCCGTGAGATAAAGTCAAGGGTCACCTTACACTCCCTCATAAACAAGCTTAACTTATATCCGAACTTTTCCATTTACATCCGTGCATGTGTTGTTTCGTTCTCAGCCAGTTGTTCTCGAAATGTCAAATTAGGGCATCAGCAACCGCAACATGTTATTAGGGATTGAACTCGTGACATTTAATTGCACCAGGGGGAGTGGTTCTTTGCATCTACGAGATGGCTTTGCAGGCGGAGTATCCATGTAATGTGATGTTGTCAGAACGTCATGGACCAGGTTCGTTGCCAACGCTCCGAGTTTAGTAAGTTAACGCTTTTCTTGAATTCATTCCGTGTAGAATCTGCCAGGCTGGGTGCAAATTTTGACGTGTTTGACGAAATTTTGTTTTAGGAAAAAAGCTCTAGTGAGATCATTTAAAGATTTTAGGAAATCTTTATGATTATTTCAAACGGTTCAGTTTATGAGTTTTATTGAAGCTTATAAGTGAATTTGATCAATTCCATGGTCCCTGATCCCTGGATCCACTTAGCAAGCTTCCTTTGACAAGTTTCTCTTGGAGTAACAATGAGTTCTCATATGTTCACTGCAGTTGTCTGAGCAGTGTGAGCAAAGCAGTGTGGTCAGTAGTGAGAGCAACGAGCAGTGAGAAGTGTGAGAGCAGGGAGTTTTTATGTAGCATAAGTATCGAGCAGTGAGAAAGGAGCAACGATAACTTGAACAACAAGGAGCAGTGCAAAGTAATCTTGGCATTTTATAGACCTACATATTTCTTGAAATAGGTTGGACGACAAATGAATTCAAACATGAAAAAGGGATAAGAAATTTCAAAACATGTGGAGACAAATGATTTAGGACAAGTAAAAATTGGCTCATCTGCAAAGTTGGGAAGTGGGTTTGGGTCAATGCCAAACAATATCGGGGCATTTTAAAATGAAGACTAGCCCATCTAAAATGCGAGTAGACAAGGAAAAAACGGTCTAAAAAGGAAAGTACTCTAGCCCTTCACAAGAAGTAATCAAACAAGTCCCCTTTACAAGCACATGGCAACAAGAAGTCCAAAGGAAAAGTCATTGATGATTCTGCCTTATATAGTCCCACATCCACACCTCTCATCTGGTTATTTGATATTTATGTGAAAGAATTGTTAAATGAAAAACAACTGTTGAAGGTTTTAGAAGCTAAAGAGCAGGAAAGAGATCATAAAATTCATATAATAACATCTGAGAACAAGGATTTAGCAGAAAGCAATAACGTTTTAAAAGAACAAGTGACATTGCTAGAGGCAACTCTCCTGATAGGGAAGATAGAATGGCAATGCATGAAGGCAGATGTGCAAAACATAAAGAAATTTGTAGTGGAAAGTACATCGGTGGTGAATGTGGAATCATCCCAAGATAAAGGGAAAATGATTGCCCAAATAAACAACCATGAAGAGAAATAAAGAGAAGAAATGAAAGTAGATTCCACCAAAGTTTCCAAAATTTGGGCTCAAGTTATTATCAATTCTGCTAATCACGAAGGAGAAACAAATATTCAGGTTGACAACATGCAAGATAGTGAAGGTAACGAAAGACACAATAGGGCGACAAACATAATTATTAAAGGGGTGAAAGACTATGGGAAAAATGAATGTACTCTGGATCTTGCAAGAGACTTCTTGAAAGACAAGTTGCTATGGCAAGGACAAAAATGCCAAGCATGGAGGGTGGGTAAGTTTAACAGGGAGAGAGCCAGACCCATAAAAGTCAGCATGCCTAGCTTGCATTATAAATATATCATTATAAGCAAGAAACATCTCTTGAAGGGTTCTCGTTTTTTCCTAGAAGAAGATTTAACTATAAAACAACAGGAGGAAAGAAGGGAGGAAATTTTAAAGGTTAGGGAAACAAGAGATGAAGGCAAGAGAGCATGGATTTAGAAAGACAAAGTTCTGATAGTGCGATTTGGACCTCCTTCCAAAATAGAGCAGCAAGTTGGTAATAAAGAAGAGGCAACAAACTCTTCAACAGGAAATAAGAAAGCACAGTCAGTATGGAAAAGCAGGGACATAGACTCAAATGTGAACCTTACATGTCAAAATAAATAACAATCAAGTCATACCCAGGTTTCCTTAAGATTATTTTGTTGGAACTGCAGAGGTTATCCATGGAGACGAGGACCTGGGTTAGGGCCTATTATGGAAGATAGAGACATAATTTGCCTCATAGAAACACATGAGCATGAAGGGTGCAAGACACCTCTCTTTAGAGGATACTGGAAGATGGTAGTGTGGAACAAGGCAATAGGGAATGGAAAAGGGCATGGGGGTATCATGGTTTTAGTAAGGGAGAAAGAAGGTCATCTCATTCAGTTAGAAAAGGAAGACTCAAATAAGAAATTCATTTGGTTTTAAATATCATAAAATGGAAACCACATTAGAATTGCAACATGCTATTTTGCACCGCAGGTTTCAAAAATCTACAAAGGTAAAGGGCTTGACCACAAAGATTCATTTGTAGCCTTAAAAACAGATATTGCAACATATTCACAGATAGGTGAAGTCCTTATAGTGGGTGATTTCAATGCTAGGATTGCAAGTGAGCAAGCTAGCATTCTTTTTTGTAAAGATGATTGCGACCCTATTTGGATTACAAAAGAGAGTAATCATCAGTAGGAAAGAATTTCAGAGGACAAGGGCTGCAATATTTTTGGTGAACAATTTCCTACTTTATGTGGGGCCTTTGATTTAGTCATTTGTAAAGGCTTGACTAGATGGCAAAGTCCGGTAATTTCACCTACAATACTTACAATGGAGCAAGTGTAGTAGATTATATAATTTGCTTGCATGGTTTGTGTGAGAAAATGGAGGAATTTTTTATTGGAGATCAGCTATGCGACTTAAAATCAGATCACAAGCCAATTTATTTATGCTTCTCTTGGATTGGAAAGAAACAATTCTTAATTCAGCATGTCCAACAAAATCTCTCACAAATTAAGAAGTATAAAACAAATTGTTTTCCAGTTAATGCTTGGTTTGGTGAGGAATGCAAACGGAAAGGAGAATGTGGAAAGAGTCAAACAAGGATAACATAAAGCTCAAATCTTGCAAGTAGTTATTAAGCAAGAAAAATACCTATCTCATGGTTTCAAGGTGGGAAGAACTAATCTTCCTTGGGAAAAATAATCCCAAATTATTTTGGAAGAAGTTCCAATAAAAAAAGATACAAACTAGAAATAGTATTACAAATTGTAAATGGTTTGACTATGCAAGACAACTCTATGAGTAGGTTCCCAAGGTTAACCCTCCCCCCTTGGTCAACACTGGTATTGAACTCTTAACGATATAAGAGGTAGAGATGGGTATCAAGAAGTTGGGGGTTGGAAAAGCAAAAGACTTAGTTGAACTCCAAGCAAATTATCTAAAGTGGGGCTCAAATATTCTTGCACCTCACATTACAAATATCTTCAACAACATCATACAACAAGGGCTCCCCATAGATTGGACAACTAGTCTAGCAATACCTCTTTTCAAGAGTGGTGACACCAATAATCCCTCCAATTATAGGATCATCATGATAAACCTTTTGTTTGCAAAGTTATTGGAAGCATGCTAGAAAACAAAATTAGCAAGTGGGTAAGCGTGCTAAAGGGAAAGAAAGTTTTAGACCTAAACATTCCACAGTTGATCATTGTATAACTTTAAGGCACATCATTGAAAAAGTTTGGGAGAAAAAAGAAGAAGTATTTTGTTGCTTTTTTTATTTCAGAAAAGCATTTGACTCGGTTCCTAGGGATAAGCTTTGGCACAAAATGGAGGAACTTGGGATTCGTAAACATTTGAGAGCAGTTGTGCATAGGATGTATCAAGAGATGAAAGTCAAAATTAGAACTTCAACAGGCATTTCTGAAAGATTTAAAAGCGATATCGGGGTCAAGCAAGGTTTCCCACTATCTCCTACCCCTTTTGGTTTATATATCGACAAGCTTGAGGAGTGGCTAAATTCACAAGGGGGTGATGGTATCTATTTGTGCAAGTTTGTTATAAGGCTTCTTTTGTATGCAGATGACCTTATGTAATTGCTAAATCAAAGCTTGGTTTGAAAGAGCATTTACTATCCCTTGAGCATTTTTCTAGAAGTGTGGGGATGCAATTCAATATCAGCAAAACAAAAGTAGTGGTTTTCTCTAAGAAAAGAAAACATAACCAACATAAGTTCTACTTTGAAGGCAACATTCTTGAAGAAGTTGTAGATTACAAATACCTCGGAATTGACTTCAAAAAAATCTAAGTTGGAATGGTTGTAGAAAGAAAAGAACTTTGGAGGGTTGGAAAGCATTTTATGTTCTTCAAAATAGGTGTAGAGAGGCAAAGTTATGGGACTGGAAAACCACTCAAACTCTTTTTGGGCTTCTAGTGATCCCAATGATTCACTATGGTTGTGAACTATGGGCCACCAGTGCATCCGACATGCAGTGGATACAAATTTAGAAAATTCAGAAGCGCTTTATTACAAACAAATTCAAGATTAAAAGTGCAGTCCCTTACGCTATTTTGCTAAGAGAAACAGGGACTGCTCCTATTGAAGCAATTACTATGGTGCAAGTCATAAGGTACTTAAAAAAATTGAGCAAATGGAAGAGGGCAGATGGCCTAAGGTTGTCTTTAATGATAGATTGAGCAAGAGCAAAAGAACTTGGATGCAACAAAATAACAAATGGTTTAGTAAATGGGGTATTTGTTTGAACATGTATCCCATAAATAGCAAGAGATAAAAACTTTTGTTATGGAAAAGTTCCACAAGCATACTTGGGATAAGGAGCTAGGAAGAAAGAAAAAATACTATATTGAAGTGTTTAATCCCACTCATAGTCATCAACCAAAAGCATACATAGAGGCCAATATCTTTTGGAGAGCCAAAATTCTTATTGCTCAGTTAAAGACTAATTCTCATCAACTCCGTTGTGAAACAGGGCGCTGGAAAATGCCAAAAGAAGTGTGGGATGAAAGAGTATGCATTTTTTATTCTTCTGGAAAAGTTGAAACAGAAAAACATTTCATTTTAGAATGTGAGGCTTTCAAAGACAACATGGAAAGTTAGGTAGATATGTTGGCAGCTAGCTCTTGGGATAATATATTTAGCGAGGGGTTTGCCGAGAAGCTGGGTGCATTTATTTTGAAGCTTCACAGAAAAAAGGCCAAATACATCACGCACATGAAGAAGCAATCTGTCCCATAGGCTATCTTTAGCCTCATGGACATTAAAATAATTTCTTTCTTTCTTTCTTTCCCCATCTCCGACCCTACGCTACAGAAAGAAGAAGCCTGAAAACATTTCTGAATACAGGTCACATCACAATGAATCGCAGAAACAACTATTTTTCAATTATGATTTCTATATGGTGGTGCAAATGGTCAATAATGGTGTCGATACTGTCATACCAGTACTGTGAAATCATTGAAAAATAAGAGTCTAACCAATAGATGGCTGGAAAACTCTAAATTTTTTTTTATAAAATTAACTTCAAACAAAATTTTTTAATTTTTCAATTTTTGATCAAAGAGTCACTGATGGGGGAGTCAATAATTTACCCAATACTTTATTCCAGACCTTGAGCACGGATAATAAAAGCCTCAGCCCGCAAATTTGCACGATCAACCAAAAATAACTTGAATTCAGAGATGGTTTTTACTAATGAAAATAGATTTGTTATCATAAAAATGAGAGTCACCCCTTTGAAAATTTCAAGATTTAAAAAAAATCAATTTTATCAAAATCCTATCTGAATTTTCATAATTTAAACTTGATTACACTACGTGACAACTATTTTTAATATGCGTGGGCCGAACCACATGCAGTAGCGGATCCACGCGCATATACCATCACAAAACGATGATCTCTGAGGGTATGGCCCCACCACGTGAGTTGAGCGGGTCCACGCGCAGATACCAATTACGACGAGTGAGATTATCTCTGAGTGCATGGCCTTACCACGTCATTTTAGCAGGTCCACGCGCATATACTAAACCGAAACCACGTCTGCGTGGGCCCAACCACGTGCAGTATCGGATCCACGCGCATATACCATCACGAAAATAGTATCTCTGAGTGTATGGGCCCCACCACGTGAGTTGAACTGGTCAACGCGCATATGCCTAATACGATGACTGAGATTATACCTGAGTGCATGGCCCTACCACGTGATTTGAGCAGGTCCACGCGCATATAGTATCCCGGAAAGGTTTTCTCGAAGTGCATGACCCCACAAGACCTGGAATTTCAAATTTATTTTGCAGGCAACTTTGACCGTCACTTGTTTTTTAACACCTGTCATTTTAGGTCACGGTTATGCTAAAGAAAATAACAATAAAGAATAGCTATCGTTATTGTTTACAATCGATTTTTTTAATTGTTTATATAAATTCAACATTTTCAAAATCTTAGAAGGCATTTATGTTTTATAACTCAAACTTGCCATCCTAACCAATCTTATTAAATCTAAAAATATACTTTAAAAAATTCAAAATTTATATTTAAAAAAAAGCTATGGCTTTTGAGAACAATAAGTTGCTTTTAGTGCAAGTTTTCTATATTTATTTAAAAATAAAAATAGTCATCCATGATTTAAAAATAACCAAAATTAAATATCCCAAAAATATTCTAAAATCTTTAGATTTAAGATCGTAGTCTATTAATCTAATATATAAAATATGTTATTTAACTAATTAAAACTATTGAGATCAATAAGTTGCTTTTGATACAAGTTTTCTACATTTATTTCATAAAAATAAAAATAGTCATCCATGATTTAAAAATAACCAAAATTAAATATCCCAAAAATATTCTAAAATCTTTAGATTTAAGATCGTAGTCTATTAATCTAATATATAAAATATGTTATTTAACTAATTAAAAACGGAGTTGTCTATAATGCGAATTTTTGGAGATTCCGGTGACGGAATCCGGCGGAAGAAATCAGGTTAAATCTTGATTTTTAGCAGTTAAAATGGTTTTTTAACTGCATATTTGGATTCAGCGCCCTGAAAAACCCCTGGGAGCCATTGATTGTGCAGAAACTAGCTATTCAAACTTGGGATCTCCAATAAACTTGCTGCCGGATTTTGACCACGAAAAAATGCCGCCGGAACGGCTTTCAAAAAAGTCGCGTTATAGACTACTGCGATCTATAATCCCACCGATCAATAAAATAAACCGAGCGCGTTTTCCATCGGTCATGTTTCCACGCGTTTTCCATGGGTCGATAGAATAAATCGCGCGCTATTTCGACGCTCATGTTTCCACGCGTTTGGGCGCTCTTTCAAAGGTCATGTCTGAACACGTTTTCAGTGGCTGTGTCTGTGGGTGAGGTTCACTGGACACCTTCCAAGTAATTAAGAAAATGTACATCTGGTAGGCCCTTCACAGCCCGACGATTAATTTACGACGTCGCACACGTAAAGAACGAGATGCTCTACGGCGTCGACAAAAAACCGACAAAAATGTGAGCACTTGGAAAAACGGTGGAATATGTGGGGCCCACCCGCCAAATGTTTTTTTGTCAACATAGTTCACTTTTTGATATATATATTTTTTAGCCTTTCATTCCTTCGGTCACCCATAATGCCTTAGATTTCTTTTCGGGTATTTTAATTAATTTAGTTGTTAAATGAGTAGTGAAAATTTATTCTATAATAATTTAGTTGTCAAAAAGTATTGAGTATGGTGGTTATTGGCAAAAGTAGGCTGACTCATCATGGTTATTCAAGAAAAACAAAAGTTACTTGGAATAATCTTCACTGGTGGTCCGCATAGTTTCACTCTTGCCATATGCCTCTGAATCTTGAGCAATGAACTTGTTTTCTTACATTCTTAGAATATGCTGCAAAACCATTCCTCCTTATACCGTCATTTTTGTTTTCATTTTCACACCATAACTTTACAACATTGTAAAAAATAAAGTATTTTATTATATACATAAATATTTTTAATTTAAATTATTTTATTTTTATTTTATATTTTAATAAACAAACATTTTATAAGTGTAAAAATTATTTAATTTTCAAATCTCTGAAATCTCAAATATATTAGGTAATATGTTGTCAATTATTTATATTTGAGTTTAAAAAGATTAAAAAGTTACTTTTTATTTGTGTAAGAAGTTGTTTACTGCGGTAATAAAGTTGGTCAAAGAGCTAAAACTTCTTGGAATCTAGTTATTGTTTTTCTTTAAAAAATGTGGCAATAGGAGTGATTGAATCTTGATTAAAAAAAACCTTGAAGCTTGACATTGTAACCACTATTTTCAAAAAAAATAGGATTTTATAAAAATCATATAGAAATTTCCATTGTTTTCCAGGAAAATTTGCAGCTTATGTTTGTGCAAACTTCTAAGAGTAATTTTCTTTTTGGTATGGATATGTGTGATGATTAGAATTTTGAGTTGGTTTGCTCTAATCATGGGTAAAAGAGTCCCTCTTAACTTCCTCACTTCATTTAAAATTGACACAAGTTTTCAATAGCAAATGTTGGGCTACATGCACTTGGGGAAATAATTAAAATTTTGGGATTGTGTCCTTTGAGACACAAGAAAGGGTTCTATCTTTACTCTTTAATTACCCATTGTGTTTAGTGTCATCAATTTAAAAAATGATTTTGATAATAAGTTGGTTATGTTGTGGGATTATAACTCATCATGTGATTTTTCCTTTTCGGAATGACCAATTTCCTCATCAAATGATTTTATTATTTTTGAGACTTAAAAACCACCAAACCCAAGTGTAACTACTATAGAAACTCATTAGTATTAAACTTGAAAAATGTTTGTATTATTTTTAGTGTTAACTTATACTTACAACACCATCCACCCACTATCACTCTTCATGGAAGTTGAGAATATAATAGATACTCAACCCAAATTAATACTTGTTTGAATTTTGTAAGCAATTAGAACCACAACATATGTAGAAACTAGCTACCCTTGAAGCC
>APFE030267626.1:25833-59477 GCA_000404065.3 Pinus taeda | reverse complement strand
CTAGCCAAGATACTAGTACGTAGGTGCTGGCCTACAGAAGGCTACAACCTTCTCTTTCTTCCAGGGACCACGTTTCATAAATTTTCAGACTGGATCCATGAACATCAATCAATCATCAAGCATTTCTCCATCAACCGATCTCCTTTTCACCAATTAGATCAAGTAGATACTTCTCTGACAGCTGTACCCAAAACATAGCACTAGAAACCACACAACATAAACAGAACCCAAAACACAACAGTAATAAACAGAAGCAACTAGATCACAACTTAAAGCATATACGCTATTTCAACAGCCTGCAACTTGCGTGCATACGCATCTGCGTATGGGACAACCTGCGTATATGCGTCTTTACTTCACCAAAACTGCGTGTATACACGCCTTCGCTTCACTGAACCTGCGTACATATCTATAAAGGATAACACACTCTTCCAGATATTCAATCACTAATTAACCCAGATTATCAGAATTATAGATCAAGTAAGCGCCACATCTAGCAGATCAAAATCATACAAAGATACTATCATTCAAGCTTAAAGATTATGACCCATGAATAGAACTTATCCTTCCTTTTGCGCCAAGGTTCCTCCTTCATTCAGATCTAGATCTGCAACATAACCCAATTACCAATATACAAATTCTAGCCCTTTTTCAGATCTTCAATCATAATCCACATACACCTTTTGCCACAAGATCTCCTTCCTCTATTATAGTCTTAGGCCTTCCTCAATACCATGGTCAAAAACCATAACATTTCAATACCATGAACCCAAAACTAGGGATCAACACATCTGACGAGAGGCCATGGTCCAAAACATAGGTTCAAATCCCAAGAACTAACTACCATGGACCAAAAGGATGATCCCCAACATATACGTGCTTTTGTAATGAATAACCCGCGTGTATACGCGCCTTAGTCTAGATGAACCTGCGTATATGTCTTTTTCTTCTTTTTGAGTGCCTGAACTGAGATCTGTTACCAAAGAGAGTTGCGATCAAGGACAACACCAGTGCCATGACTCCAAACCTGTGCCATAATGCCAACACTACCAATATTTGTCCGGTTTCTTAATCATCTTGTTCACTTGTGGCTCTACACAGTCTTTCAGAGAATTGGAAACTCCCTGGTCATTTCCTTCCATGTGATACTTCTCGTGGGACGCTTGGCATTTAAATTTATGATAGAATCAATATCAAGTTTAAAATATGTGATTTTTATTGGACCCTTACTCTGCACTATGAGAATATTGCTTTTTGTTTCCACTTATGTCATCAAATAAGCCATTTAAAGAATTATTGCCATCTCTTCAAATCTCAGGAGAAGTGGAGCAATCGTAATTATAGGGCTAAAATTTGGAAGCCCTACGACCCACCTCCTATGGAGAACCACAATTCCTTTATTTTCTAAAAAGGATGATGAAGGATATGATGATGAAATGCATAGGTGGACAAGGCTGAAACTTCACACTTCAAAAGTCTCTTGAGGACCATCTTGTGAACCATGCTCCTTCAACAAGCACATAGATAGTGAAGAATAATGCTTCTTCAAGCACATTGAAGCGAGCCTATGAGTCAACTTCTTCTGAATTAGACAAGGATTATCCTTCATCACGCAATGGTAATCTTAATATCACTTTGATAAACCCACCTTTGGAATGTTGGGTAGAGGATTCGAAAAGGAAAGAAAAGAAAGGTTACTCTAAAACCCTAACCTTATTTAGGTGATTATCTTTTGCAATTGTTTCTTTTGATCTTCTATGCCTCATTTGTTATTCTCAATCTCATACATCTCAGCGATGTTCTTGTTAGTATATATCATACAGTTCCCGAAAAAGAGTCATGATTGTATATAATGTATTTCATTTCTAGATGATTAATAGAGAATCTCTAATGCTTACCAAAAAAAACGTATTATGTAAGTTTTTGTCCATTTTTTATTATGGATATAAAAGAAAATTTTTGTTTCTATAAAGTTTGTGTTATGTCCAACCAATTTTTAATATTCTGATTTGATCATAAACGATGGCTCAACCAAGTAACACGATAAATGTATATGTTTTATATTACTTCATAAAGATCAAACACATTCAATCGTGTTCATTCCTATGGCCAAACTAGCCAATGATTTGGTGCAATTATGTACCATCACTATTTATGTAATTGTTCATTCCTATGGCCAAAATAGCCAATGATTTGGTGCAATTATGTACAATCACTATTTATGTAATTTCAAAGATTTTATAAATCATGAGTGAACAATTCTTGAAAAGTTTTGGAGTATTTTGGTGAAAACCATTAACTATAATGTATTTTGAGGAGGAACAATAGATCCTCAACTTTCAACATGATGACATGAGCTATATATGACCTTATAAATAATAAAACAAGTTTGAACCCGCTTAGAAATAAGAGTTTGGAAAGATTATGGCATTTCAAACAATAGTAATATATAGATCAAACATTTTGAAAAACATTCACAATCTTTGGATAAGTAAGAAGGATGACACTCTCCCATCTACACTCTGCAACCTAAAAGGCCCAAACCCAATTGCATTCATATTAAAGTATGAATGTACCAAACACGTCATAGTCTTGGTAACCACACATTTGGGATTCTATACCCAACCATGAAATAGATCCATTTTCTAGTCAAGCTAATAAATAAATAGATCCATTTTATAAAATCTAACACTTAAACTAGAAGGACTACACAAAAAATCTGAAAAAAACAAATAGAAAATAGTTATTTCACCCATACAAACAAGAAAAGTAAGTTTTGTTATTTATATTGGAAAACTAGAAAACCCTTTAATTTGATTACCCTCTCCTCATAGGTTAGTGTTTTATATAGAATTCCAATAACTCGTGAGTGTGGGCATGCAAAGTAAGTCTTAACCTTGAAGCTTTAGGGTTTGGCTTATTGACTTGAATCTCAAACTATGGACCGTTTTGTGACTTTTTAGGATTCTCATCTTGAGGCCTTCATATTGTGGGTATCATATAGGGTTATGCTTATCTTGAGATCTTTGACTTGTTGACTTGTTTTATTCTTTGTATTCTTATTTGGAATTTACTTGGAGATATATCTATATATGTATCTATATATATGTAAATTTTCATCGATTTTCTCATTGTTCAATAGCAATATTTCCAATAAATGCGTTGAGAGGTTGTTAAAACAAATAATTTTTAATGAATGCGTGAACTTTGTAATATGATATGATGATACGAAATGTCTTTGTTTTATCCACAGAGAGTTAAGAGAAGGCACTAACTCTCCATAAAACTTCATCAATGGGTTACACGCTTACACGTGGGTTACATGTTGTTATGTATTTAAAGTTGGGTGTATCATGCATTTCATAAACGGTTAATTAATTGATATATATTTAAGATATACTCTTTGTAGCTTATGAGTTGGATATTGTTTCATCCTTAAATTATATTTATTTAAATATTAAAAAATTATTGTAGTTTATATATTTCTTTAAAATTACACATGATATTATTTTAATTTTACTAATATTTAATTAAAATAACTTTACCATTAACATAATTACTTAAAATTAATTAAAAATTTAAAAGAATAAAGGGTAATTATAGATGTTATATTTTGAAAATCACACAATAATATATTAGTTAATTTTTTTATATAAGATGTTTTATATGTTTTATAATAATCCAGTTAGATAGGCATCAAAACACCTACGTTATAAAAATTAACTAAGTTATAACATTATCTATTTAGATAAGCATCAAAACACCTACATTATAAAAATTAACTAAGTTCTAACATTATTATTATTAATAATTATAAAAGGAATTAAGAATTCTATATCATGGAAACTCTCCTCACTTTATCATAACTTATAAATAGGATTTGTTACAATACCATGGCTTACTAATACCACATGCCCCAAAAGAAAAAACTCAAGTTCATATGACATATGTTTATATCTGCACCTATCCACATCTGCAGCTCTCCAAGTTGTAGATTTGCAGATTTTGTAGCTTCTCTTTGGTAATCTTCTTACTCAGCAGGAGAGCATTTTGTCCGCCTCTGGTTGTCCAGGTGGTCTAGGCCTCACTCGACGAAGCTTTGAAGTTCTCTGAAAGTGCCTTAATCTGCCGATTCAATGGTTTTTGGTCGCGGATGATAGCTCTCCACAGTTGGATCTCGGAGGTATGGAAGCCTCTAATTCCTGATGCAATTAATATCTACCCATATGCTAGGGGTTTCTTTATAGTAGATTTTGAAAACCCTAAAAGCAGACAATGTATTCTAGATTCCAGCCCTTGGTTTGGGGAAAAATCAGGCCTATTCATGAGGCCATGGAACTCATCATTCGATCCCTCAACAACAGTGATAACCTCAGCACCAGTTTGGGTGAGATTGCAAACCTACCCTTGCATCTCTGGAATTTCTCTTCACTAAAAGCCATTGGAAATGCAATTGGGAAATTTTACTACAGGTGCCCAGAAACAGAGGAATATGCTAGAACCACCTATGCACGCATCTATGTGGAAATGGACTTCAACGTTGAATTCCCAGCTGAAATACACCTAACAAGTAAAGACTATGTGTGGAACTAGAAACTCGATTATGAAAATGTCCTCTTCAGATGTCGATCCTGCTTTGAGACAGGCCACATAGTGAAAAATTGCCCAAAAGCCTCCCAGAAAAATTTTGCTAGAAAAAATCACCACAGATCTACATGGTGGGAAGGAGCACAAAAGGAACACTACACTGTCATCAAAGAAGAATACTCGAGAAAACTCTGAATCACAAGAAATCAGGTAAGAAAGAAACAACTCTCAAGACAAACAGGGGGAAAGCCTTGCCCAACAACAAAAGAGTGAACTCGACAACCCCTCAAGTTATGAGGGTTCGAATACCGCACAAAATAAATCTCCATTTAACAACAAAGAAGATCTCCTAGACCAAACTTCTTCTCCGACTATCTTCAAAAGGACGAACATAATAGATTGTGAAGCTAAGACACCAATGTCCTAAGAATGAGAAAAGATGAAGGAGATGCAAGATAAAGAAAGTTGGAAGACCGTAGAGAAAGAAAAGAAAGCTACAACACCAATCTCACCAAGAAAGACAAGGAGAGAGACAATTAGAAACTAAGAAAGAAAATTAGAGGTCTGATAGACCAATTTGGTCTTAGTGGATGGTAACCATCATCATCATCATCATCAACATCACCTTTTTTTTAATTAATCAATTTAATTTAAATGGAAGAAAGAACATAACTAATTTGGAGATAAATCTCAACCTTTGATTTTTGACTGCTACTAAGAATATTCTAAAATATTTCATGGATGTTAAATCCCTACCATCCACATAATAATTGTTGGTAATTAAATTAAAATTCTAGAAGTTGTTGAACAAGGCATTGTCATTAATGTCAAAGTTGTGGGAGTCCTAAGTGGATACATGTCCAAGTTAAGGGGAAAGGACTCAAACGATAAAAGAAGAGAAGAGGCACAAGGTCGAATATAAAAGAAACACTGTTAAGTAGCTGGAAGGTGTGATCAAAGCCAAGAAAACAGGAGATTGTTGGACACGCAAGGCAAATCCTTGGACCAACGCATCTTGGATCAATGCGGGAAGACTTGGATCAACGGATCAATGTATCTTAGATTAGCACAACTTGGATTAGATCAATATCTATTATTCATTTTAGGGGGTCCCAACATGCTTGAAGCTTAACCGAACATGAGGTACAAAATGGCATCACGAAAGTAAACCGCTAAGGGAAAGTGACATACGATGAAAGAATTAGCCTCTCAAGGAAACTGCTTACGGTAATACAAAGCTGGTTGAGGGTGATGTGGCATTAGTGAGGCCAAGTGCGATAGGTGGATCTGACACCAACTGATAGAGCATCCAAGGAGCATCCCACAAATAAAATTTTTATGGTCTCTCATCAATTAGAAAATGAAAAAGTTACCATCAAGTGTGATTCCATCTATCAATTGCTTGGATATCGAATGTTAAACATATCTTCAATATCTAATAAGTTATGCCCCCAGTCACAATTCTTAGTCATGAGGAACCTAAGGATTACTTCTTAAGAGCTAAGCACCCCTATAATAATGTATATCGTACATTTTTCGATACATGGGCTCACATGATTTTCCAAATACCTAATATGGTTGGCACTCATTCAAGCCCTTGGGCATAAAGCATTAAGGTATAGTGTCTAAGGGCTAATATCCCATATGCTCTCACATCATCAGTTGTATAGAAAATATCTTCAACTTTATGATTTCTTTGATATTCAATATGGGAGCCTCTAGTCCCCTAGTCATGATGGAGTTAAAGTATGAAAACTAAGGGTTAAGAACCTTTGGGCCCTCGAACCATTGGGCGTGTTGGTAAACTTGTCAATACAAAAGTCGTAACGTTTCCCTGATACCTGATATCCAGATGCGCGGGACATGCTAGTTGGACCAATGATAGACCAATCACATGGTGTGCCACATGGAGTAGGTGACATGGTAGTGCTAGGTGGAGGACATTTGTCACCCATATTTAACTTTTTTGGATTGTTGGTTGTGTAAAGGTAAGTGACATGTGGCATGTGTCAACAAGGCCGCATGGAAGAGGACTCGCTAGCATTCATCATACATCAGACTATGATTGGTCGTTGGAATAATGAGGTGCTAGCTAAGTGATCCTTGGAGCCTCGAAATCCGTGGATGGTGTTTTGTTATCCAATCACCCAATATCATATGGCCCACACTCACATGGCCTAGACACAAGGGAATGACATGTAGCACATGAGGAATTAGCATCCGTGGTCCCCATAATCCTAGGGAAATGTTTTACAAGCATAAGTTCGAAAAACTCGTAATAGCCTAGGGTCAAAACATGTGGTTCTTGACACTTTTTTACTTCACACTTGGGTGCTAAATGGTATATCTATAAGTGTTTTCTCATGACCTTCTGATGAATTAGTGTCCAGTGAATAATGGGTTCGAGGGATAGAAATCTTTTCATCTCCTAACAAAAAAAGGTTCCCATCAACAAGTCCAAAGAAACTTGGTTTGTAAGGGTTTTTTAGTGTTAAAGGTTTTCTGAGTATTGCCTGAATTCCCCATAAAGTTCAAATTGGATGTCCAGGTCATACTGCCTTGGTATAAATGTAAATAGCCAAAATTTGAGGATTTAGCATCTACCAAATCAAAGGCACATGGTCATGTGCAACGATTAGTCTTAAGGAATCTTTAAAATAGTAATAAAATAGTTTTATAACTATTAAAAAGTAGTGCAAGCCTAGGATCCATTAGCAAAACTATAAAGTTAGCTAAATTAGGGATGAAGGAATCATCTACAAATTGAAAAGACCCAGAGAGGCATTGGAAGATCAAAGCTGCATGATAACGAGTATAAGCATATGATAAGTTATCATGCTGTAACCATACGATGAAAAGCTAACACAAGATTTGTGGAAAAAGCACATAGATAAGAAAACAAAGGTTTGAGTGATTTCATTAACTAAGATATATATGAAGTATGTGAGATGCATGTCAATCAAGAGATATCTATGAATTATGTGTGACATATGCCAATCAAGAGATATTTATGCATTATGTGAGACATACGCTAATAAAGATATTTTGTGTAGTACGTGAGACATGCGCCAATTAAGAGGGATTTGTGTAATGAATAGGGTGAAGTTCTTGTTGTAGAGTTGATATTGATGACGTAGCTATAAATAATTAAAAAAGAGAAAATTTGATACTATTGAGGTAGTTGTAAAGAATTAAAGAATAGCTAAGTTCACACTAGTTAGTTAGCTATCAAGAAAATAAGAAGAGCATAGATATGATGACATAACTGCAAAGAATTGAAGAAGATTAGAATGGACTAGAGAAAATCATATTCTAGATGAAAAATCTATGGGGATGCCTCAAGCAGGTTGGTTCCTGTAAATATGAGGAGATTAATGTCTCCTGTAGGGTCGTACCGACAAAATATTTTGGATTGGTGCCTCCAATAGGTTGGTGCACACAAATCCGAGGTGATTGGTGTCTCTTGTAGGTTGGTTCCTACAAAGAAATGGGATTGATGTCTCTGGTAGGTTGGTGCTTGCAAATATTAGTGTATTGGTAGCTCCTTTACGGTCGTATCTATAAAGTAATGGGAACTGGTGTCTCCTACAGGTTGGTTCTTGCAGAGCTAAGGGGATTGGTGACTTTTGTAACTTGGTTCCTACAAAGATTGTAACAGTATTTTGGCTCCTAAAAAGAACAATTAATTAAAAGAAGTTTTTGTGACTTTATCAATAATGGGTTTCCACGTATATTTTGTGTCTTATGGTGTGATCTAAATTGGAGCAGAATAGTAATGTTGTGCTAATTCCCCATTCAAAATATAAAAATGTGCTTGAGGATTGTGCTCCAAAATAGCAAGTAAACGCATGAATTTTATGTGTTTTTCAAAAGTTAGTTTCATGAAGAAAACTTAAAACATGAAACTAAAACACTTAATCAAAGCATGTATCAATCAATAATACACCAAGGATTGATAAAGGAGTTCACCTGTCAGCGACATGTCCTTGGATTGACTCTAAAGGCATGACCCCTTCTCATTACTCTTAAAATTATTCAATGGCAAAGAGTACATAAATGTGTTGACGAAAAGAGTGGCTAGTTTCCCCTTCAAGGAAATATTATTCTACAAAGAAATCTCACTCTAAACATATGACAACCTAAAATTATTCATGAAAGAATCAGAAAGCTAAGGGGTCTAAAATCAACACCCCATACTCCAACTACCAAGGGCATAAACAGTACTACAATCTACTCCAAGTACTTAAACAAGTCTCTTTCTCCAAACAAATATAGAGAAAATAATAAATAAAGCTACACAGTTGCTGTAATGGCTACTGGAGAAAGCACATGGACACTGGAAGACCCCTACAAGTTCATCTCCACCTTCATACTCCTCCATAGACTGAATCAACACTCTGGTTGACCAGGGAACCCATGGGCTTCACTTTACTAAAAGACTATCCAAAAGTGCTCCTTTTCTCTTGAAAATTGTTCCAATTGGTTTAGAATGTCCAAAAAATCGCTATCTACCCTCTTTTTGCATCCCATTTGGTTGAAAATTGTCTTAGATATGACTTCTGTCAAACCTTCCATAAATTTCTCATCCAAATCTAGCTTACTGCCAGCTAAATTCATTATCTAGAGTAAAATCTGGTCACATGCAAAGTGCTTGTCCAATGGTTAAGGTGATGGTTCCACACCCTATTAGATATCACAATCATTTTTGCAAGGGGTAATCCTTATACAAAGAACTTAACGCATTGCAACATGCAATCTGGCAATAAGGCGGACCCGATGATTTATAAACTGCAGCTCTAAAATCATATCGCATCTGGGACATCCTATCGCATTTTGCTTCAGCGAAGAACCGATGGTAATGTAGAGTGAGACCTTATGCGATTGCGATATGCGATAAATCGCAACGCAACCTACTTGCACTGGGGGGTCAATTCTGTAATACCTCCAATGTGTGATTGTGATATATTGCATTGGAACTCCATAGTGTTAGGGTTGATTCTATACATTGATCCCTTTTGCCTATATGCGATTGTGATCCATCGCAATCGCAACTCTGGCCGGTATCATATTGCAACCCCAAACCTTGTTGGGGTCTAATTATGTAACACAATCTGTCTGTGACTGTGATTTGTGATATGCGGGGGCTAATAGAAGCCTACCACTTGGCACCTTCTGATTCATTGAAGGGCTTTGCCATGCCATCCAATCCTGTGAGTAGACAAGTCAAACTTGAACTTTGACTTGCTCTAAATTCTGCATACGAGCTCGAATTCGAGTGTCGTTCACATCGTTGGATTCATAATAACAAGCTCTTTGATATGAAGATAAGCTTAACAAAATTATGATACTTCGAATTTTTGGAAAATTTTGAGCTCCTGTTCACTCTTACTCACTGAAAAAATTTTGGTCTCCAAAAGCATTAAATAATATTCAACTCCTCTATACTTTGTCTACACTGCAAGTGTCCTACATGTCATCCTTACTTCTCCTTCACCTTTTTTCTTCAAAGCCATAAGTAATGAGATGACACATGCATCGCATGCAAACCTATATTACAATATCTTGCAAATTACATGTTTTGCTATGCAACCAAAGAATTCAAGTTTGATGTTCTTCTCCACCTATCCATGTCAATATGGCCATCCACAGCAAGAACCTTCCCAAGAAGAATTCCAAGAAGATGAGCACCTTGGAATTTCTTATCTGCAAGATACTTATCAAGGATAAAATCCTAAAATATTTTGCCAAATGAACCTAAACAAGATTCACATAGTGAATACTTATATAACTTGAGTTATAAACACATTTGGAACATACTAAATGTGATGCAACTACTCATAAAACAATTTTAAAATCGATAGTTTGAGAAAGCATTTTACAAAATGGAATAAACTTGACTCCCAAATTTTCCATTCAAATTGACTATCAACAAGCCAAACTGGTGTTGTAATGCTTAAAGCAAACACTGTTGCATATAAGTGATTTATTTGTGAACATCACTTTTACAAGTTACCTAACTATAGTGATATGAAACTAGTGCAAAACATAAATTTACAAAAATCAGCTGGACAAATAGTTCACCCATTTATTACCCAACCAGGTAAATGAACCCTCTATTTGAACTTTCTCTTCTTCTAAAGCTGATGATCACATCTTGCGCCACTTTTTCTGTTGTCGCTTCCTCTTTTGGTGCTTGCATGATTTTCTTTCCCTGACCAGGATGAAGTTATGGAAACAATTTCCAACACTTCTCGAACCAATTGCCACTGATATTGCAGTGAGTACAAAAGTTCTTTTGATCTTCTCTTGGCTCACTTGCCTTTAACCTTGGATCAGATTTTCTCCTTTCGGTTTCTCCTTTCAGTCTCAATTCCATTAGACAAAAACATCTTCTCGATGATTTCTTTCCTTTTATCGCACTTATCTATACAATGGATAGATGAAAGGAAAAAGGAGCATGGAAACATTTTCCTTCACACATTATTCAAAACTGCATGTTGTTTTCCATCATGAAAGGCATTCGAATTAACATAATGGTTATACCTTTGTTTGTTTTCCTTTGGCTTGCGTTGCTTGCGTGAGGAACTTGCACGGCAAGAAAAAATTAGCTTCCCTTCTTCTTTAGCTTTTACATCTCTCTTTGGAGACATTCTGCACTGCAAATCCTTCTTACACTTGAGGAACCAGGCAAGAACCATATCCAGATGAAACTCCCAACATTTGGCCTCCTCATGTCCTTTCTTAAGGAAAAAGGATTATGATATCCATGAACTATCATTAGAATACCACTCTTCTTTTGCAACATAGCCTAAGCCTTCATATTTAGGCCTATCCTTGTCTACAATTGGATTTTTAATGCCTTGATGGTTTACTCCAAGGCCTCCTCCCTTGTAACCCATCTTGGTCAAGTGCTTGGATTCAATTCCTTTACTGTTTTTTTCAAAGGATGCAAATTAATTTACGTCAACCCTTTTGCATAAGGAAGAAGCATGTAAATTCTTACCATTTTTGGCACCTTTAGATTGACATATGAAGATGTTTTCGAACTCCCTCTTGATTTTGGATGTGTCCTCTTGCACTCTTTGGCTCTCTTCTTTCAACTCCTCGAATTTGGGTGTTGATAGAACCTCATCTTCCACATCATGTGGACAAAAGGTACAAATGTGCCTATCTACCTTCTTTGAAGGACTTTCTACACTAGCATCTTGCATAATAGTTGTAGAAAAACATGAAGTTTGTGGAGAAGATGGTGGTTTATCACCATTCTTGTTACCTTCTTCCCTTGGAGAAAATTCTCCTCTTGGAGGTCCAAAGCTTTCACCTTGCAATTTGGTATTCCTCTCTTCATAGAGGACTTTCACCATTTATGCCATGTCTAAGAAAGCCTTTCTAAAATCCTTCACATCCTCCGACACTCTTTCAGGCTCTCCTCCTTGTGACATATTTTGTTTGAAGCTTATATTGCAAATTGAGGTAGAACTTGGTGGTGGAGATTGTAACAATCTTGCTCTCTTTTTCAAAGACTTCTCGTCAATGAGCTTCAAAATGCATTCACTTGCAAACAATAGTTAATTCCACATTGCACAAAGAAAAACAAAGCTCTGATACCAACCTTATCTGAATTGGAGAATATTAGTCATGTTGTGCTAATTCCCCATTCATAATATAAAAATGTGCTTGAGGATTGTACTCCAAAATAGCAAGTAAAAGCATGAATTTTATGTGTTTTTCAAAAGTTAGTTTCATGAAGAAAACTTAAAACATGAAACTAAAACACTAAATGGAAGGATGTATCAACCAATAATACACCAGCCATTGATAAAGGAGTTCACCACTCCTTGGCTACATCTACTTGGGTCAGCCCTAAAGGCATTACCCCTTCTCATTATGCTCAAAATTATTCAATGGTAACGAGTACATAAATGTGCTGACAAAAAGAGTCGCTAGTTTCCCCTTCAAGGAAACATTCTTATGTAAAGAAATCTCACTCTAAACATATGCCAACCTACAGTTAGTCATGAAACAATCAGCTAGCTAAGGGGTCTCAAATCAAGACCCCATATTCCAACTACCAAGAGCATAAATAGCACTACAATCTACTTGAAGTACTTAAACAAGTCTCTTTCTCCAAACACATATAGAGAAAAGAAGAAATAAAGCTACAACGTTGTTATAATGGCTGATGCAGAAAGCACATGGAGAATGGAAGACCCTTGCAAGGTCCTATGGACCTTCACACTCCATAAACTGAATCAACACTCTGGTTGACTAGGGCACCCATAGGCTTCACTTTACTAAAATCATATCTAGAAGTGATCCTTTGCTCTTGAAAATTGTTCCAATCAATTTAGAATGTCCAAAAATTGCTATCTAAACTCTTTTTGCATCCCATTTGGTCGAAAATTTCCTTAGTTATGACTTCTGTTAGTCTTTCCAAATATTTCTCCTCCAAATCTCGCTTACTGCTAGTTAAATTCATTATCAGGAGTCAAATATGAAAGTTTTGTCGAAATCGGCAGTCTCGCCAACTTCCCCCCATCTCGCGAGTAACGGTAGAGGGGTCACATGCAGAGTGGTGGTCCGGTGGTTAAGGCGGCGATTTCACACCCTGTTGGATATCGCAATCAGATTTTCCAGGGGTAATCCTTATACACAAGACTTAATACATTGCAACATGCGATCTGGCAATAATGCGGACCCAACGAGTTATAAACTGCAACTGTGAAATCATATTGTGTCTGGGACATCCTATCGCATTTTGCATCAGTAGAGAACCAACGGTAATGTAATGCAAGACTTTCTGTGATTGCGATAAGCAATAAATCGCATCACAACCTGTTTGTGCCAGGGTCTGATTCTATAATAACTTCGATGTGTGATTGTGATATATCGTATCACAATTGCACCTTGCCAGGGGACGATTCTATATGCCAATCCCTTTTTCTGATATGCAATTGTGATCCATAGCAATCACAACTCTGGCCAATATCACATCGCAACCCCAAACCTTGCTTGGGGCGAATTCTGTAACACGATCCACGTACGACTGCAATCTGTGATATGAGGGGGCCAATGGGGCCTACTACTTGGTGCCTCCTCATTCTGTGAAGGGCTTTTCCATGTCATCCAATCCTACCATGTAGATAAGTCAAACATGAACTTTGACTTGCTCTAACTTCTGCATACAAGCTCAGATTTGAGTGTTGTTCGCACCATTGGATTCAGAATGGTTTGAAGCTAAGCTTAAAAAAATTCTGATACCTTAAGTTTTTGGAAAATTTTGAGCTCCTGATCATAGTGTGATCATATAAATATTGTTCTAGGTGTTTTACTAGTTATAAATAAGTATAATTTGTATTATATTGATTCCACCCTCTCTCAATATAATTGTGAGTCCAAAAATTAGTATAAGAGTAGGTTCCTTCAGAAGTAGTTTAACCATTGGAAGGTATATTTCATAGGGACAAAATGGCCAGTCATAATGTTAATTTCACAAACTGAGTGAAACTCTTTGATGGAACAAATTATGCCTTTTAGAAGATCAAGAAAATGACATATTTGGTGTCCCTTGGCATTTATATTTAGCTATATGTGATGGATGGTTATCAATTTCCATCAACTCCAATAGATCCAAATGAAAAAAAAGAATTTGTAAATAATTCAAAAGTAATGAATAATATTTATGTGTTCTTGCAGAATCTAAATTTGTTGAGGTAAGGTAGTGTGCATCTACTAAAGAATTTTAGAACAAGCTTCAAAAACATTATGAAGGAGATGAAAAGGTAAAGATGGCTAAGCTTCAAACTCATAGAAAGTTATTTGAAATTTTAAAGATGAATGAAGGAGAAGACATTGTAGAAGTTTTCCTTCATGTAGATGATGTTGTGAATACTTGTTGACAGTGTTGGAAATTCTTCCACCAAAGGGGGTCTCTATGATGTGAAGTCCCAATTAGACTTCACACTATTTGGTATAGGAGCACCATTTGGAATATCATCCTGATTGCCATATGTTCTTATCGATTTGCGCTGGCTTTAGATGTTAGAAAGAGAGAGAAGTGTATGTGTTCCATTGTGAAAAGCAAGAAATTGTGCCTGGTGAGTGTTCAATTGTAGGTGTGGCAAATTTATTGTACTGTGGAGGGAGAAAAGAAAGTGATCCTTTAAGAGAGAAGTAATAGTACCACCCTAGTAGAGAAACACACAACCAAGAGGGATATGTCTAACATCCAACAGAACAGTCCACAAAGATGTGACAATCATTACAACCAATCAACAAGAAATATTTGTCTGGTATGCAATGGAATAGTCCACAAGGATGTGACATCAATAGCAACCATTACAACACATTCTCAATATGATAAGCACTAAAATAACTGAAATAGTTCAACTACTTTAGCATAGATAAAAGAAAACATGAATTACAAACATGTACAGAATAGTCTTACAAATATTCATTAAACATGCATGAAGAATGTGTTGGCCATGATGTTTCAAGTATTAAGTAAAGTCCCAAGATAATGTTGAAAATAGCAACAAGAAATTTTAAAAATAGAATCCAAAAATTCCAATTTAATTTGTCCTTGAATTAAATTGAGAATTAAATTATAATTCTTTTCTCATAGCAACTTGTAAATAGTTAATTAAGTTTAATTAACTTAATTAGCTTAGGAATTTTGAGTTAGAAGTATTTCTGTAGCCATGTATATGTTCTCCCTAAATTTTAGGAGTCCATTATGTGTTTAAATTGAGTTGTAATTAGATAACTTGGTTTTCTGAGTTATGGTCAGTTAAATTAGTTCTAACTGTTTGTGGAACTAATAGAGGACTAACAGTTAGTTGGTGCATTGGTGCATCCACAAGTGTTCCTCTAGTTAATTGAAGATTCCATCATGAAAAACTGAAGTATGTCAGTTCATAGAATGACCAAATTGAGACTCGAGTGCAGGGATAGTGTACTATCAGTTTTATGACTTAATAAGTAGTAAATATCATGCATGCAATCAGAGAAGGACATATGTTTAGATTGCACAATTTTGGAAGCATGAATTCCCTTTAAATACATGTTATTCACCCTAGGAATTGTGCAAGGAAATAGGGGCTTGGAAGGTAATGGAAATTGGCTAAGTGTTGGCTAAGAGCGGGCTTGTGAGGTAGAGAGTTGAGCATACTTTTGCAGAATCGTTCTTGTGAGAACAAGCTTTGTATATTCACCCATATATCTGATTTAATGGAATGCAGATAGGTGGGATTTTGACTAATGGATTTCCTCAAGAAAACTTATTGTGTTATGTGCCATTGATTTATCTTCTTCTTGTTCATATTGTTTTCATTGATCTATTGGTTTCTGCTGGTTGAAAGTAGAAGTAGATTCTTGTCATGTGCTTTAGTAAATTTCATGAGCTTGTGAATATACAGGAAATTATACAGATACATGAATAAAACCAACATCACTAGGCCCAATAGTGGAGCATTGGAGCCACAAATTTCTCCCCAAAGTACTAACTCTTTCTCTTTGGTGCCTTATGGGAGAAGGCAAGGTGAAAAACCTTGTGTGTGTACCATGAGGGTGTATATACAACAAATACGGTGATCCTTCACCTCCCTTGTGACTCTTGGGCTATCCTCAAGACTGTTTGACTTATCTATGACCTTTTGAATTCCTACATGACTTTTCACATTACATGAATGACTCTTGGAATTCCACTTTACATTATTTTTCTCCAATATGGAATTACATATTCCATAAAATGATGTGGCACATGATGAACTATGACATGACATGACATGACACTACTGACATGTAATTATTGATAACATGGCAATCTCAAGCCATTCTTGTTGCTCCTTTGTCTTCAATCAGATATGTGAAATGTTTCATCTTCATGAGGGATATCCTCTGTTCTTCATATACACCCTCCAAAGGGTTGTAAATCAGATGGAGTCTTCATGCATTATTGATCATTGATCCTCTATTGTAATCTAGTGTTCCTTCGTCTTCTAGCTTGATGATCATCTTATCTCTTTAGCTCCATATGTGTCTTCTAGCATGCTCCCCTTCTCATTTTCCTTACTCATCATATTGTCATGATAAGATAGAGTACATACAACTAAAAACCATTCATGAGAAGCCAAAATTAGTTTGAAAGACCCCTAACGTAACATGTTTCATGAATTCACTTGTTAAGGTTCGAAATAGTGACTCGTTGAGTAACCGGCTAAGGGATTCGACAGTTACAGAGGCCAGGATCTACGACTAAGTCTTGAGACTATGAAATGATCAGTTCATGATAGCCAAGTTTAGGAGATTGCACAGTTGAGGGGATTAAGAGTCAAAGGATATGATTGAGGCTTTAATATGCCCATTGCGTAGTTCTGGGAGGGAGGGAGGCCAAGGAATTTCACAATTGAGGGACTCGATGACTCAGTATAGAGGCTTAAGCCTTGAGACAATGCAATGTGTATTTCTTGAGGGATTTGTGGAGAAAATACATAGTTCTGGGAGGTTAGGTGATTGTGTAATTGTGTAGTTCAAGGACTCAAGGCTTAGGATTAAGGACTGAGACTACACAATGTGCAGTTCAGGCCTAGCTGGAGGGCATGATTGTGCACTTTTTGAGGTCAAGTTCTGGGCTTGAGAATTAAGAATATGCAGTGCATAGTCGTGGGAGTCAGGAACTGGGCATTACACAATGTCAAGAGGCAGGGTTGTAGCTTGAGGGATGAGACTGCATAATGCACATTTTAGGAGAGCCATATGAGGCTAAGTTACTTGGTTAGATTTATTTTTGAATTTAGCCAAGTGTGGGATTGATGAAGCTAATGTGAACATTAATAGGACTTGATTGTGATCACTCACTTAGAACCCTTGACGACACAATATAGATAAGAAAGAACACACAAACAACTAAATTCCCTCAATGCAACAACTTTGTGATGACAAGTGCGACACCAAAGATACACTTTGCGATGACTGTAAAACATCTACTTTTGGTCCACAGAAACATCTTTTTAGAATTTTTGTCAATTTAATGACTCAACTTTGGAAATGCATATATTTACTTGACCAAATGAATCTAACATTAGCTCGTTAGAAATCTAAGACTAAGGAGAATCATCTAGGAATGATAACTCCAGATTTAATGATAAAAAAATTCAGCAAAAGATAAAGTGATGAATTTGCAACAACAATTAGTTTTTCAAATTTGATTTGGGAAAATTTCTTTGGCTTGGTAAAAATGTTGTCACTAATTCATCGTCCAACATTACTCAAAAGCTAATCAGATCCATTTGAAGCAATCACATTTTAGATTAATTTGGATTTTATTTATTTTACTTTAGCAATTTCATGAGAGTTGTTTTTTTCCAAATTTTCTAATTCAAATTTTAATGTGCATTTTAATTGGTTTGTAGTAGGAGATCAGTTGGAGAAGTTCAGATCTGAAGCATTTTGGAGCAATGACAAGAAACCAACAAAGATAAGAATGGAGACTTTACAGCTCTAATTGTGGATATGGAAAGCTACTCTTAACAATTCTTCATTTCTAGTTTTGCTTTTTGTAATTAATAGTAGTTTTCAGAATGAGGAATGGGTTCCTCTTCTCTACAACTAGAGGTTCTGAAAGCACTATTGTAATAGGAGATTATAGTTGTAGGTGAGGGGAAAACTTCAAATCTGAAGTTTGCAGAAAATTCCATGATTTTTCTTGATATGCATTTGCACTATTTTAGGGTAGTGTTAGTTGAATTATGGAGAGATGTAGTACTTTAAGTTTTGAAAGAGAAGGTTGTTTTGCACTACTATTAAAAATTTATCTAAGGAGCTAAAGCTGCTCAAGGACTGCAAATTCTTGTAATGAGATTTTCTTATGCTTTTAATTAATTTTCATTTCATCTGCACTATTATCTAGGATGTAAATTAATCATTTTATTATCAGTATTTTCGTAGTTGATTTTACTTCTTGTCCTAAATAGTGTATTTCATTCTAATATTGAGCACTACTATCATATTGATTGTTTCATGTTTTTGAGGTTTTGTAAGAAATGAGAATGTACTAAAAAGTAACTATTTATTGTTTGAATACATTTCCATTTTGTTTTCTCTTTCATTGATTGAACGAACTACTTCTTTAATTAATGAAAATCATATAATGAATTAAATCATATAAATTGTCCTCTTCCCCAAATTAGTTAGTTTATCTTCTCTTGAATTGACATAGGGCTTTAGTTTATCTTCTCTTAAATTAGTTAGGACTTGAGTGATATTAATGAGGGTTTCTTCAGAAGGAGTTGAAGGGTAGTTTTGAATATGAGTCTTTTAGGAGGAGCTAAGAGACTAAGGATATCTAGTGGATCTCCTTCCTATAAGGAGACCAAAAGAAAGGCCTCCACCTTCCTATAACAACCTCAAGATAGCAAATAACCCTATATTGATAAAAAAATGAAACAAATGTCTTCCATGGAGGTTTACTTTCATGAGGTAAACCATCTTTTTTTTGGTCTTCAATCCAAGATTGTAGTATGTAGGTTCAATGGTTTTTGGCTAAAATCAAATGCCTTATATCAATGGAAGTTTTCTTTTTGGACCTTAAAATGTGACATCAATTTGTGCTCAGGGATTTTTTTTAGTTGTGAAATTGGATATTCAATTCAATCTAGATGATTTGAACAAAGGCCCAACTCTTTGGAAGATATGGGCTCTTGATCACACCTTGTTTTCCAAATTCTCATACCAGTATAATAGTGGTATCAACAATGTTGGTAAGGGTGAGACTAAGACACTTTGGGAAAATTTAGAAATCTAGAATATGAAATAACATAGAAAGGTATTGTCCCATATTCTATAATTGGTGTAGAAAGAGACCTCCACAAAGAAATAGGTCATCAAGTACAAATGAAGCACAAAAATGTTCAATGAAATAAGAATTAAATTATCAGAACAAGGTATTATTATGCCACATTTTCTATCAAATAGGTTATCTATAAAGAAAAGAAATATCTAGAAAAGGAAAAAGGGTGAGGCCCAAAAAATAAAGAGTGGAAGCCCTCAGATGGAACTTAAGAGGATAAGAGGAGGAAGAAAAAATCATGGAGAATACTCCAAAATAAAGGGTGGAAACCATGGGATGGAACTTAAGAGGAAAAGGAGAAGGAGGAACAACCATGGAAAATCCTCCAAAAAAAATTGAAGAAGATACATAATGCTAAACCATGGAGAATCTTTTCATTTTTTCTTTTGTAGGTAATATGCCATGAGGCATATGAAATAATGTTTTAGCATATGAAAAAGTAAATTTTTCTTCTCTCAAGATCAATAAAATTTGAAGCCTTTTCTATCAAAAATAAAAACCATAAAAATAAATTAGCTAACAGAACCATATATATTATATATATATATAATACTATATATATATATATATATATATATATTATATATATATATATATTATATATATTATTTTTTTTTTTTTTTTTTAATCCATGGATTAAGATAGACATATTTTAAAATTTATTCACTCTCTGAATTAATACTTAAAAATAAAATCAAACATAATACAAAACCATTCCCTCCACCAAAATCTTGTTTTTGTAATAGTGTTAGTGTTTTGCTAGCGTTGTAGTCCTTTAGTCTCCAATTTCTTTGAAAGATATATGCAAAGATAATCAACACAAAATTTCTAAGAACACCCTATTAATGCATGACTATATTTCATGAGCTATATTTTTTTTTGCATGAGGTGATTGAATCATTAGGTTGAGAAGAAAAGTTTATCACCCAAATACCTAGACTGAAAAATCATGAACTCTCTCAATGTGTTTATACCCAATTTTATGTTTTCCCTACCATTGATATAATGAAATTAGAGTAAGTATAAAATATAACCCATATCACACAAAAGATAGTAACTCAATAGATCCCTCAAAAACTCTCCATGGGAAAGTATTATCTATCACCACACCCTCAACTCTATTTTGAACTCTTACTCTTCATTTGATATTAAAATCGGGTACTCTCCATTGGAAATCTTTATGTATAGCCAAACCCTCCACTCCATTTTGAATTCTTACTAGTTCTTTGATATGAAAATTTGGTAATAAGCCTAGAGTCTCCTACAACATGAAATGGTAGAGTTTGAGTATCTCCTAATATAGAATAATCACACAGTAACTAGATCCTCTAGATAGATGGTAGAGAGAGGATTGCAATGTGAAATGGTTCACTTTGAGTATGCTAAAATAAGCAAGAAGCACAAGCAAATTTATTATTTCCTTGATGGAATAAGTTTTCATGTCTTTGAAAAAAAATGAATCTATAAATGAATAACAAAATTTCTATAGTAGAATACAATTATTTTACCTTAAAATTCACCAAAAAATTTAGAGAGACTCATATAAAATCGTTAGAAATTTGAACATTTTTATTAGAAATATATTACCAAACATTCTATAGTTTTCATATTAGGGAAAATTAAGAATAACAAATGTTTGTAATCTTCACCATAAATTTTCATGCTTAAAATTTTATAGTAACCAAAATTAGATGCTAACAAGATTCTAGAGGTAGCTAATAAAGAAACAATTATAAATTTTCATTTATATTTATAAGTTTTAGACAGCCATTACTTATTCTAGTTCCTTCCAGACCTTTAAAAAGAAGGGGAAACTCAAACATTGATGTGAATCACTTATTTAATAAATTTGTGAATACATCACCACCTTCACCCTATTTCTTGTTACAGTTACCTCATTTGACTGAAGGCCACACTCTATCCATTAAGGCTGACCACATAAACAAATTTCATTTGAAAGGAGCTAGTACATTCCAAGTTTTTTACCACCACTAGATCTTTTCTCCAATTTCAGCATAATTTTAAGAAACACCTACACTCTTCCTAGCCGATTTGCGATAATAAGAAGTTTCTAATCCAATCTCCACCCTTTGGAAGACAAACCTAAATACCTTTCTATAAGTGAGCTTATAAATTATTTCTCTCAAGCTTCTCAAAGTTATTTAAGTTATATATGTATAGTTAGTCTACATGGCGTTGAGATCTTCTATTATAAAAATTGCACCTCCACACCCTTGGTTAGTATCATAAGAAACCATTAATTTGTCCCATCACCTACCCTCCATGCTACAAAGTTTTTATTATAGGAAAATCTAATGATATAGAGATTTTCATTGAGTAGAAACACTTTGAATATTCATTTTCTCATATAAAAATCCAATCAAGTAATAAATTTTGAGTTATATATTTCTTTATTAGAATAAAAGAAAATCACAACATCCATTTTAAAGGTAGTTTGAACAATGCTTCTTGATCATGTTTTAGATTCTCTTGAGAATATGAGCTAGGGTAATCCAAAAGATTGGAATGGCTTCAAGACATAATTTATCAAAAGGCTCATATCACCTATAGTCACCTCGAATATTAAATTCCATAGTTGTTAGGATTTAATATGAGTCTAATGAGTTAATACATTTTTCAAAGTATAGATGCTAAAAGTAAAACCTCTGTCAACTAATGATCCCTCCAAGTCCAATAAGTAAAAAGTATACATAACTAAATTCTCTCCATATGGCTTGTAGGAGAGTATAAATATAATTTCTAATTTTTTTTTTTACTTCTCCATCATAGATGAAAGCAAAAACATTAAAATATAATCCACAAAACATAGATGAGTAAGAAAAACTCCCCTTCCAATCTATATACTTTGTACTTGTGTAGGTCGCTTCCATATTGTAAAGCTCTTCTAAGGCCCTCAACCACCAATATAAAAAGCTGAGATGACAAGGGAGATTTTTTGTGAAGTCCCCTAGGGAAGTAAGAAAAAGGAGGAAGTATAACCATTAATCAATGTATAAAATAAAGTAGATGACTCACAACCCATAATCAACCTAACCAATGGAAGAGGAAAGACCAAGTGAATTAGAATAAGTCTTATATAAAGCTAAGATACCATATAATATGCCTTCCATAGGTGTAGCTTGATAAGTACGGTGGGGATTTTAATTACTTCCCTAGAGAGAAGACACTATTGTGTTAATCTTGTAGCTTCATGAATCAACCACCCCTCTAAAAAAACTAAATTTTTTGAGGAAATGTATCTAGAAAAGAAGGGATTAATTCTCATTTCTATAACTTTGGAAATAATCCTATACAAATATTTTCAAAGTGGCATTCGCCTAAACCTATCTATATTTTCAGAGTGGCATTCGCCTAAACCTAATCATTAAAAACATCAATGAAGATAGGGTTTATTGCCTTGATAAGGTAAATGGATACCTAGAGCAGCTCCTCAAGAAGGAAAGCATGAACAACAATTTGCAGAGGGATATGACAATGCATTACTACATGAGGAACAATATATCTCAAGTGAGGATCAAGGAGTTGAAGAGAAAACTCTAGGAAGGACTAATTGGTCAAAAAGACAAAGATAGCCTTGAGTTACTTGCTAAGGCCTCACTCATGGCATAACATATCCTAGTTTACCCCTACTCAACAATTTCGAGGAAATTTGGAGAAAATTTTGTCCTTGTCAAAATTTTGGTAATTTTTTAGTCTTTAAAAAACACATAAATTTCTATAAGCACAGTTCCTTGGCTCTACGCTTTCATCTCAGAGCTCCAAATGATGAAAAATCTATATGCCTAGATAGATTTTTCCCTAGGGATGTCAGAAATATACTTTTGGAATTAGGTGAGAAAACTGGTAAAGAGGGAAAGCCAAAAAAGGGGTGAAAAACACACGTTTTTCCACCATTCTTGAACATGCGGTGCGTTTATAGAGTCACCTCGGGAGAATGGATTTTTTAAGGCCTTCGCGTGCACCATTTTCAAATATTCGAGTTGATCAAGAAACTAGACTCAAGATTCAAGTTGATAGTTCTCTTAATTTTTAGGATTGACATCCAAAAGACCTCCAAAACCTGCATGCAAGTTAGCACTATGATTATGAAAAAATTGCACTCGTAGGAGACTTTTTCATTGCAAATTTCACTAGATTTGGTTTTAATGATGTAATGTGGTTATATTAATTACTTAATGATGTAATTATTAAGTTAATAGGCATGATAGGTTGTTTTGGTGTTTAATTAAAGCCTCGTAAGGGTAGCAAAACTCAATTTCAAGCCTAAAAGAAGAGTTTGTGTTTGACCTTCTTACTTTATGTAGTTCTTTGAGAGATTCTTGCTAACTGTTCCAACACCTAAGAATTCGACCTCTAAAGGTGGGTAAATGGCTGTTTTGAGTCTATATGTATGTTTTCTCATTCATATAGAAGGGTTGGAGTTTTTTGGAGATGCTTGGTACCTTATGTTTTCCTAGAGCTAATCAAGGAGCAGTTGGAGCTATATTTCACTAATACTTGTTCAACGAGTATACGGTGTTAGTTTCCTTTCATATCAGATTCTAATTGAGGAAATCATATCTCTTTCATGTTTTATCTTCTTCCTATGGTTTTCCTCGCAGTTATATAGACAAAATTATTAGATTTAATCTCTGTTTATGTGGAAATCATGCTTTTGTTTCTTTTCTTCTAAGACTAATGAATTCATGCTTTTACATGCTCATTATGTTCTCTTAAATTTTCAGACCTATACTACATTGAAAACACTTTATGTTCACCATAACACAATGATATGTAGCTCCTCTTTATACTTTTCACTGCATACTTGTGGTCTTGACCTAATTACCTACATTAATCCCTAGTCGACCAAACTAGAAACCCTAAATTCTCAAATACTCAAAAAAACTTGTAAATCTAGCCTAAAAACTATTCCTTTTCAGTTATTCATTGACAAAAAATTAGAGAGATCCCTCTCTGGTTTAGTAGGGCTAGCTACTGAAACTGAAAGTGGTTCGAGGTTACCTTTTTCAATTTCCTCCTCAACCTAGGAAATTGTAAGGGATAACAATGTTATTATCTCAAATGTGGAGCATCACTAGGTAATGGTTCATTTTTTAATATATTCCATTTATTTTCATAATTTTACATTAGAATTGTTGTTAATGATGATTTTTGTGTTATTTTAGGTTTTCATGCACCATAAACTTTAGAAAAGAATAGACAAGGTCATATTGGAGCATGAAACACGTTTCTCACATGTCCCTTTACCAACAACAATTTTGCTCCGATTTGGGGTTTCACATATTTTTTTTCTCTATGGAGGAAACCGAGTGAAGACTTATATAAGAAAATTTATGGCTCAAAGTCTGGAAATCCCATTCGACACTCTTATTCTATTGAATTTAGTTTCCGGGGTTATCGTCCCTTTGATTAGCTGGATCTCAAATATTATCTCCTCATGTAAAGAAAGAGTGATTGATTTTAATAGAAGCATTTTAATGTCAAGTTCTTCTCTTATTTTATTGTGTATCTAATGTTCATATCAACCGTGTGATTTAAGTAGTTTTCAGAGGGAGTGAGTTGTATTGGTTGGGCCTGCCAACTAGCTCAACACCTCTGTTACTAGTCCCTTTATTTTAGTAGTTTATTTATCTGCTGGTGGATTGTATATTTCATATTTTGGTGCATTAAATATCATGAATTTTTTTTCATATTTTAATAATTCTATGTGCTTGACATATACCATTTTTTTTCTTCCATTCATATAGCTCTTTAACTTGATTTTGCTTCCTATCTCGATTTGGGAATATTTAATCATAATTGTGGTAGATCCTCACAAGAAATAACATATACTTGATTGCGTGGATGATAATATCAAATTATATCTCATTTTTTATTATTTTGTAGAGTGATTTATCTCATTAATACAATGGTGCAAGATGTGTTAGTTTTTCTATTTTGCTTATGATTTGGGGTGTTTTGATAGGGAAAAAATACACAGGTACTATGATAACAGACTTTGATCCATAGCTCTTGTGTCACTATTGACACAAGAGTTGAATATCCATTATATATTAGAAGTCTTCTATCATAATATAACAATAATAGAATTTTCACATTCAAAACACTTTTGTTAAACGTTGTGGCTACAGTGTCGAAACATTTAACAAGATATGTATTTACCATTGAAAGACTTAATAAGTATTGGAAAGAAGAGTGAGTTTATTTGCATCTATTGGACTAAAGCTTGATTGAAAAACCAAAACCCTAGTTAATTGTGACAATAATTGATTAATTTTGTATTATTGTGAGAATGGAGTCTCCATAATCTATTATTGTACATATAGTTGATTCCAATTTGATTGACAAATGTTGAACTTGTAATCACCCAAACAATGGTTTAAAATTATGAACTTATAATATTTAATGGATAGTGATAACGTAAAATACAATTGGATGAACTAGGTTTTGATGATTTAAACCATATATCTCTCACTTTGTTTTGGATAATTATTTGCAGGAAATTAGCTTTTAATCTTAAGATTAAAAAGTGTCATTTTTTTCAATTTTGTTTTTCTTACACCCGAATTAGTAATTTAAATATTTTTGGCATCAAGATATGGTTTGCGAGATAAGAAATTTCTTAGAGAGTGGATGTAAGCTTACATGGTTGTTAAGATATGCACATATTTTTTGCTTATATGGTTGGTGCCTCTAATTGTGTTAATTACATTTTATGCATATTCAAAAAAATATATTTATTTGCCTTGATTTCATATATAGTTGAGTACAAGTAGAACCAAGGTGAGGGATTTCCAGTTAGGTTTATTGTTTGCATTGGCTTGAGTATTTTTATTGACTTTACAAGTACAAGAATTGTCTCTAGTTTTCATTTTTTTTTACATCAAGGTTGTCTTCATGTTTGATTTTCTCACTATGTTAGGGAGTTAATGATTATTTTTTGAATGGATTGGTAATTATGGTTTTGGATTCCAATTTCGAGTGGCTACGTTTTATTCCATAATTAACAATATGTAGGGGTTAATTTGAATGATTAAGTCTCTAAGTATTGATTTCAATTGTTGGTAAGGATTGGCGTTTGGAGTAGTTAGAGTTTCATTTCTAATTAATGTTATTTGAGTGCATGATTGACAAGTGTTTACAGAAACTCAATGGTGCTAATAGTTTCTAAACAAATAAGGTTTTTTTTTTTTTTTACATGTCCTTGATGTCTTTCTGTGTCATTTATGAGTGCTAGTGCTACATCAAGAAGAACACAAACTACATATTGACATTAAATGTTTGTCCATTAGTTCACCATACACATAACCAACACAGATTAATTACATGCAAGGGATTATTATGAAATTCATCAATATCATCATTATTGGGTTCAAACTCAACTACCATTTGCAAATTAATTGAATTATTATAAACAATTTATTCAAGTTGAACATCATCATAAAATTAATCAACAACTTGTTTCAAGGGTTATTTAAGATAATTTTCAACATTGTAGGTAGTATTTACAAGTTGTATGAATCTATCATACAGAGTTGATGCAATTTCATCATGAATCACATGTGGATCTTTAGTAAGTGAAATTTTTGTTGTGTTAATAGAAATACAAGGTGACAAGTCCAAACTTGAAACCATTTGATTATATGAATTTGGAATGCAAGGAAGAGAAACTAGATATTTAAACCATGTTATTAGATAGAACTAAAGAGTTAAGTGTTTAAATTGAAATTGAAATCAAATTAATTTAATTCTAATAAGAAAATCATCAAAAGTCTCACCTTCAAATCGGTGAAGTAATTTAAGTTGACTGTAAACGTTTTCATAATGGTAATCACAAAAAACATCAAGAAAACTTCTTATGAATTAGTCCCAAGATTGTATAGAGGAAAAAGGAAATGATCTACACAAGTCTTTGGCTAAGCCTTTCAATGTAACAATAAACATCCCGCACATGACACTTTCATCAATATCAAAATTATTACTATTTAAAATAAATTAAAGAATATGATCAAAAGTAGAAACATTTTCCTCACCATTACAATTTGTCTTCGACAAAATCTAAACTACCTTTATTGGACTGATGGAAGTTGTAATTCTAGGGAAGAAACTCCAAATAGGAATTTTAGAAGGAGACATTATAAATAGATAATGAAAAATTAAAACAAGACTAAAAAATACAACTTGTTGTAGGCCCTCCTAGCACAAAAAATGTTGATGTCCATAAATGACATCATCAACATCAAGGAGACCACCAATTTAGAGCCCTAAATTAGACTCATTTTCATTTGGTGTAGTGGTTCTCACAGGTTATAATGGGTGCAATTACTGCCTCACTCTTCTTGTTGACTTGTGATGTTTTTAATTGACTATCAAAAAGAAGAGATATAATGGATTTTCCCTCTTATTGTTAACTTGTGAGAAATAAATTCTTAAGTTGGCACAAGGGTTCAACCAACCCACTAATAAGTTTTCTCTTGTGTAAGGATACTTCTAAAACACGAGAATTAAATCTAATATAAATCTAAATATAAGCCTACTTATTAATGGGAAAAAGTAAAATAAAGTAATCTAACTCAAAACATAGGAGAGAGATCCCAAACACCAACAACAAGGACTTAATTAAGATCGGGATTTAACATGCTTTTAATGATGAATATCGAGATGTTGAAGAAGTTCTAATGGTTTATTTTTTAAGTTCCATACATTCTCTGTAATATATAGATTTAAAACAATTATAGATAAACTAATAGATAAGCCATTAAAATACAGAATTAGTTTATAAAATTCAATGATGATTAAATATATTTTAAATGACAAATTTATAAGTAAATTGTTACTCAGAAATCAATTGAAGAACAAGAGAAAATTAAAATTGACAACAAATCAAAGCAACTAGAAGATCAATTAGCTGATCTAATAAATAACCATTCTCATATCTCACAAAAGTGAAAAGATATGAAACAACCACCACAAATATTCCATTCAAAAGAAATAAATTTATGTTAAAAAATAAGGGTATTTGAATAAAAATAAATCTTTGAAACCCCTTCTCTATCTTACAGTGGATCTCCTCAACAATATTTTTCAAGACTATGGCTCTACACTCGATAAAAGAGGTTGTAAAAGTGCAAACGTTACCCCAAATAAAACATCAAATCTTGAAAACAAACCTAAAAATAACTAATATCTAATTATTCCTCTTCATCTACATATAAGATTCTTTTGCTAATATTCTTTTACAAAATTGCGTAGTGTTTCAAAACTATAGAAAAAAGGAACGATTTTGTCATTCTAAAAATGATTATTTATAATTCACAAAAATCTGCCAAAAGTAGAGCCATTGGAAGTAGCTCATATTCATCATTTATTTGGAGCTACAAATCCTCTTTTTCCTTCTCTCTTAGTGCAATTCTATTGGTTAAAATCATTGACTTCCTCTCCTTGCAAAATCTCTCTGCGAAATATCGATTCCGAATGAAAAATAAAACAATTAAATTTGTATGGCAAATCAAAATATCATAAACATTGCAACAAATTCCTAATTTGAAATTAAAATTAATATATAGAATAAAAGGAGTTTTGTTATTTCCATTGGTAATCTTCCTATGGAGATTTCTCTAGCAAAAATTGATTATCTCAAATGAATTCAATGTAGAAATATAGTTTTGGAAAATAAAATTCAGGAATTGGGTTTTTTGGTGCGAATTAGTATCTCCAACTTCTGCTAATTTTTTGGCATATTAAAATTTCATAATTTCTTGATGTTTCATTTTATTCTTCATTATTATATTTGGTTTAGTAAATCTCAAGTTAGAGCCTTACCAATTCTAGGAATTAAAATTGGTTGAATGCTCGAAAATGAATAGTGCAAGAAAATTAACTCAAAATTCTGGGCATTTTATTGAGTTTTGTGTTTTAAATAAAATTTAAAAAAAACATTAAAATAAAAAAACATAAAATATATATATTAAATTTGTTTTATAAATAAAATATATACAAATAAAATGAAACATAAATAAAGAAAAATTAGATATATAAAAAAAAAATTGAAATAAAACAAATATATAAAAACAATAAATATCCAAAAAAGGTGGAGGTTAGTTTAGTAAACTAGATGATAATAAATAGGTAAGAGAAGCATGGAGGAGTGAGGGATGCCCATGTGAGAATGACCGGCTCTCAGCTTACTTTTACCATAAACAATCAAGGTTTTTCAATCTACCCATTAATTATTACATTGTACCCTCATGCTCCTCGCACATACACAACACCTGACGGATGCGATCCGAGGAGGTTAAAAAAAAAAACTATATGTAAAGCCTCTAGGTGAATGAATCGGTGGGTGATGTCACAATCGGTTGTTTTTGTTTATATATAAATAAAAATTAATATAAAATTTTATTACATAGTCATAATGTATATACAAGTTCTCTATTGTGATGGTTTTGTAGGATATAATAAATAAGTAAATAATTAAATTAATTACAAAACTAATTATATAATATATATATGTGGTGAGTCGAAGGAAAAGGTCCACGACAATGGAGGATCCAAGGTTAAGGAGGTCTATGGCTATGGACAATATGTGATGATGATAAATTACTGTGGTGAGGGAGGGTCTACATAGATGGGAAATATTTGTGGTTCTTTCTTACAAGGCCATGTGAATGAGATCAACTATAGGTTTCAAAGAATCGAGAGTGCACAAGCATCGCTCATCTATGAAAATGATGGTTTTGTCGACTTTGAAGTTGCACCTCTTAGCTAGTATGTGGAAGCACAAATCCAAAACCCCAAATCTATGTTGAAACAATTAGGCACTATGGGATCCCTCTCCTTTTAATTTCATGCAACCAATCTGCACCCTCCATTGGCTCTGTTTGAGCGAAAAATTCTTCTCCTACTATCGATTCTTTGTTTTGGGTCAGATATCCATAAACAATGTCATGAAATTCACCAGTATCTACCATATGTGTTGATTATGTGTGGATCAATGAGTACATGAACAAAATCATTAGTATCTCCTAACGAATATATGGGGAGTCTCTGTTTGTTGACTCTATGGACTGTTTTAGCCAAGTCTTAGGGGATGAGTGGAATATCAGCTCAAAGATCAACCATATTGCATTAGATCTATCTTTATAGTGGTAGACTCATGTAGATTAGAATATTTTACAGCCAATCATGCCACATCTAGCACCTTCCCCCCTCTCGAGCCCATTAAATCCCACGCAAGAGAGATAGGGATTAATAGAGAGGCTAATGGAACCCTATTCGTTGGATCTACCCTTAATTGAAACAAATCATGGGGAAATATGGATTCTACAAATGTGGAATGAGCCCTCAATGATGAAGCCTCTTCTACAAGCATAAAAAATTTCATATGAAAGTAATCCCAAATTTGTTTCTCATGACCCCCTCGATGAGGAAGAACAAAGCACTTTCCATTTTTGTTTTAAATCCATACAAGCTTTTCATAAGGTCTTACAAATGAAACATAACATCATGCATAATATGGGCTATCCATCACACCTATAAAATATGATTTATGGAGGTAGATCCATGCAAGATGATTGCAGTCTACATGAATACAATATTCTACCTTCTTCAATCATCATCCTCAACTTGAGATTTAGAGGAGCCGTAGCAGGAGCAATTAAATCAAAAGGAATAGGAGGTGTCATTGGATCTAGCCTATCCAAAGGTAAAGACCGAACCAAGAACACATAAACATTGGAATCACCTACTAAAACATCCTTAAAGAGAAACGAGTAGCTACAGCAAATCCAGAACCAACACATAATACCGTAAGTGCCTACATAGTGGCGCAAGCGAATTATGTATGAAATGATCATAGATATTCCAAAAATAAAAGATCTTTGCACAACCTATGAAGCACAAGCCATAATTTGCAGATTCAATAGTCTTTGGCCATAACAAATGGATCTCTTCCACTCAATCTTAACTAATTAGACAATAAATTGTGATATTCATCTCTGCTCTAAACGTTTCTTCATTGTAAAGTTTGCATCAAGAGAGGAACAAGAAGTTATCATTGAGGAGTCCATGGTTCTAGGGATCGACGAGACTCTTCATTACTCGATGGTTCCCATATTTTGATTCTAATGCCATCAATGCATGAAGAATTTCATTGTGGGTTAAACTACATAACCTCCACCTTCATTTATGGTGTAATCAAGTGTTGGAAGACATTGGGAATATCTTAGGTTGATTCATAAAGATAGGCATATAGAGAATGGAAGAACGGATCTAGACTCTCACACGAACATGTCTTGAGGTGGATCTGAGTAAAGTCCTACCAGATTGTATACAACTGTCACATAACAAGCATAGTTGGAGTAAGTATTTAGATTTCAAGAATACAAATTTCAGATGTCGTATATGCTCACAAATAAGACATCTACAAAATATGTGTCTTGATGCCAAGAAATATGCACGAAGGAAGAAGAAACCAAAAAAGAAACCCAAAGCATGGAAATTCCCCCAAATGACATCTAAAAACATAAAAGAAAAAGAAGGGAAGGAGGGAACATCTCAAGAACCAAAAGAATTACAGGTCACTACGGAACAAATTATCACGCTACCAGAAGAAAAGGTCACTCGAGGATACAAATGTCATCATGCATTCAAAAATTAATATTAAGACAAGGAAATATCAAGAATAGAATGGAATCAACTAGTTATTGTCTCATCCACACCATCTCAGGGAGAATGGCAGAATGTTGAAAAGAAGAAATGAAGGAAAGTTTAACTCTTCTCAACATGTTTTAGTTGATTATTATGTATGAACTTATGATCATGAGTCATTGACAAGGTGATGGAATGTTTGCAAGCACCTACAACATGTAGGATAACATGTTTTTATCCATATCAGGCCAACAAAAAGCACCATCTTATCTCGAAAGGGAGTAAAGTTGTCACCCAAGTTTATTGGGTCATTTTGAAATTCTGGAAAGAATTGAAACTATCACATATTGTCTTTCATTTCAACACACTTGCATACAATTCATAACACCTTTCATGTATATCTACTAAGACACTACATAGTTGATCAATCTCATAAGCTTCAATGTAAGGAACTATAATATTGGACGAGGGAATTATTATGGTCAAACCATTACATACAATGAATTTCATGATTTGACATCTCACGAACCACTTCGTGGACCAAGTTAAGGTCTAATGGGACAAGTATAGTCCTAGGTATGTTATCTTGGAAGACACAAAGACCATATGTCAGAACTATCCCAACTTGTTTTGAATTTTTAAAAACACTTAAAACTTTGCTTTGTATATCCTTACTTTATTTAATGAGATACATGTGACTATCATTTTGAGCTTATGTATAACTATGAAGAGCTACATATGAGTATGTTATTCCAAATAGTTATCATTATCCAAACTCACGAAGTGATGACAAAACTTCAATATTGCATGCTATGGTGTTGAAGCTAGAGGTACGAGGAGGGGTGGAGGTGTTGCCCACTATTTATCCTCCAAAACCTATAGCTATAGGAGGAGCGTGTGCAGTACCATCGCCTAGATGTGTGATGACTACGAGATGCATACTAAAGAAGTTCGGTTGCAATGACATATTCCATTAGAGGGTGGATAGGAAGGGAGTCTACTGGGGAAGTTGGGTAGGGTTGACATATTTAGAGGGCGTATATGAAGGGAGCCAAAAAAATACCGTGGATACAAGGATTATAGAATACCTTGGAAAATGAGAATATAATCAAATGGCTACACATGATTATATAATTAGCTAGAGATAATTACTAATTTTTTATATAAAACCTAACTTTGGGATGAAGTTTTCTAAGAGAATGGTTTATGTAATGAGCCATTTTGAGTTACAAATAAATAAGGATATTAGCATGCATATGATGTGTGCATATGTTAGCTACATAAGCAAAGGTCACATGCATTTCATGAGTATGAATATCAATTTAGTCATTTAATTAACTATTATAATCCTCAAACTTATTAATTACCTTACCGATTATAAAAAAAATACCATAAAATTTTAATTTAACATTCATTAACAAAATTGTGAGTAGGCAAGGTAAATTTATAAAACTTTTAACAAGAGGTGAGGGCTTTTAAGAAACCCTACACTCAAATCACCATTAAGAGTCAACCACGATTCAACTAGGATGTGTATATT